>VSMD01048557.1:0-24809 GCA_008750895.1 Mirza zaza
GCCTCCCGGCCTCCCGGCCTCCCGGCCTCCCGGCCTCCCGGCCTCCCGGCCTCCCGGCCTCCCCTCCGCCGCCGCCCGTCCCCCAGCGGGCGTTCTGGAGGCCCCTCTGGTGGGCGCGGCGCCGGAGAGCTGACGGGGGACGGGCAAATGCGCAGGAGTGCGTCTGGATTACCTCGCTCGTCGCCAGAAACCGTGAACTTGTGTGGCCTCTGCCCAGTCCACAGTCCTACGTAGCCGATGAAAGTGGTGCCGGTGAATGCGACCTGAAACCAGGAGGCAGGACCATGTTACCACGCCAGCGAAGCGCACTGAGCTCAGCCGTTTTGCCCGATGATGTCCTGGATTCTTTTTGCTTATAAGTTCTAACATACTAGAATAAAACTCTGATGTAGCCTTCTAGAACGTGGGTTCTTAATCTCGGGGATCCGTGGCTAGAATCCAGTGGATCTGTGGCCTTGTATGGGAAAAAAGGCCACCACCACACCTGGCCACATGGCACATATTTATTTTTAATAACCTCTAACTGAAATTTAACTCCTTCTATAATGAATGCATGCAACGAATCATGCAGTAATGTTAATAGTTGTGCCTGTGATTTTGTCACTAGAAGTCACAGGTATTTTCATATGCATAATTGTGGCTGCAGATATCTTAAAATACCACCCAGTCACCACTGCTCTGAAATCACGGCAGTTGTTAGACTGACTCCTAAATCTTACTATTTAACGTGTTAAGAAAAATCATAATATTGAAATGGCTGTTTTTCAACATAATTGATTTTCTTTGTAATTTCATGTATTTTATTTAATACATTAATAAAATTTTATTCACCAAAGGGGGGGGTCCATGTTCAAAGAGGATTAAGAAGCCCATCCTAGAAGTAGCAAATGGATTAAAAACTTGTTTTGGGCAGGTGCGGTGGCTCACACCTATAATCCTAGCACTTTAGGAGGCTGAGGGAGGAGGATCACTTGAGTCCAGGAGTTTGAGACCAGCCTGGGTAAGAGACCCCATCTCTACTAAAAATAGAAAAAAAATTAGCTGGGCATGGTGGTGCATGCCTGTAGTCCCGGCTACCCAGGATGCTGAGGCAGCAGGATTGCTTGAGCCCAGGAGTTTGAGGTTGCTGTGAGGTAGGCTGATGCCATGGCATCTAGTCTGGGCAACAGAGTGAGACTCTATCTCAAAAAAAAAAAAAAAAAAAAAAAATTATGAAGACTGGACAAAAATGAGAGACAAATTATTTTGTGGATAACCTGTTCTTAATTTAGCAAAATGATTTCTCAGCCATGAGTTCTCTGCAGAAAGGCAATACCCAAGTGAAAACTGACTTGAATCTCGAATCCAGTAATAACAACCTGAGCACTGAGAATAGAGCTACCTCAATAGAATATTTCTTGTGGGAGCTCCAGGAAAAACAGAAACAAATGAAGCAACAACTATTAGTTAGCGTGAGTTTTAGAGAAAACAGTTGAAGTAATTTATTTTTATTGTATTCATTGCTTTGTCTATTTATAAAATATTTGCACATTGTAGAATGGAGAAAAGCATAAGGAATAAATTAATTATTATTCTATCATTTACTAATAATTGAATATCTTAGCAGATTTTTACTATGCATTTGTATTCTGTTATTACCACTTAAACCAGTTTCTGAAAGTTTTGAAATCAAATTGTTAAAAGTGGTAAAGTAAAGAAATAGGAAAGGAGAAACTTTAATTTACCTTAATTCTGTCTTATTTAAAATTTTTATGAGAAAAAGTGTTTGTAAAAGAGATGACTAAATGACTACTTAGCAAATGAGTTTTTAGTATTTGTGAGTCAACCCCTAAATGCAAAAAACAAAGGAGATAATAGTCCTTGTCTTCAAAGCCAAAACCTGGCTTTTGCACGCTCTATTGCTTTACAGCAATAACATGCTTTGTGTACTCAAGGAATATTGATGAATGCTCTCTCTCTAAAAGTTTACACAGTAATGTAACAATAGTACATATTACAGTTTTAAAGGGACCATGCTTAAAACAAAATAATCTAAGTATGATTTCTTGAAGATCATACATACCCAAGAGAGTGGTATGGGCAAATCATACTTGTTAAATGAAAGATAATTTATTATTTGGCCACTATTTTTTTTATTTCATCATATTATGGGGGTTACATATATAGTTAAGGTTACATATATTGCCCTTGCCACACCCCCCATGTATTTTTTTTTTTTTAAGACAGGGTCTTGCTCTGTTGCCTGGGCTAGACAGCATCATTAGCTCACTGCAACCTCAAACACCTGGGCTCATGTGATCCTCCTATCTCAGCCTCTAAGTAGCTGGGACTACAGTCATGTTCTGCTGTACCTGGCTAATTTTTCTATTTTTCAGTAGAGACATGGTCTCACTCTCACTGGTCTTGAACTCCTGAGCTCAAGTGATCCTCCTGCCTCAGCCTCCCAGAGTGCTAGGATTACAGGTGGATTACAGGTGTGAGCCACTGCACCTGGCCATATTATTTGGCCACTATATATCAAGCACCTACCATGCTTTACATAGACTGTGTGATTTAACATTTATAACCACCTCAGGCCAAATGCAGTGGCTCACACCTGTAATCTCAGCACTTTGGGAGGCCAAGGCAGGAGGATTGTTTGATGCCAAGAGTTTGAGACCAGCCTGGGCAAAATAGAGAGACCCCATCTCTACCAAAAAGTAGCCAGGTGTAGTGGCATATACCTGTAGTCCTAACTACACAGGAGGCTGAGGCAGGAAGATCACTTGAGTCCAAGAATTCAAGGTTACAGTGAGCGATGATCCCACCCCTGCACTGCAGCCTGGGAGACAGGGGAAGACCCTGTCATTCATTCATTCATTCATTCATGAACAAACAAATAAAATTTATAACCATCTCAATAAAGTAGTTGTGAACCTCTCAGAGCTGTAGTCTGTAAAATGGGTGTAATTCCCCAGGTTCACAAAGGAAGGCCAGTAATTAACAGAATCAGGATTCATTTTGTTTTTTTGCCTATAATCAAAACTTTAGGAAAAAACTGACACCAAGATAGGAGGTCATTATTGTATACCTTACAAAATCCAATGTAATTATCTTGGTAGATTAGCTAGAATTATTGAACTCATGGTAAGGCTTTCTGTGAGATGACACGAATTCAGGAGTTGTGTGGGTCACTAGTGTTGCTTTCTTCTAAATGAGCACCCTTCTGTGCACCCGGCTTCCCTCCTGCCACCGGCTCAGCAGCACGGATCGGCCTGTACAAAGAACGCTGCCAAGCATGGCTGAAAACCGTGGTAATCCTGTAGCAACCTGCACATTTTACACCCAGAAAAGAAGAGCTTGGACTCTGAACTAGCCATTTCTTTTTAAGATTTTTCTTTTTCTCTTCCAAGGATGGATGTAATAAAACTCTCACCAAAAGCATCTTAATCCTTTCTCAAGCCCAGCGGTCCAGATCCCTGAGACGACACCCTGGCAAGCAGCACGTGATCTCCAGTCAGGATTTGAACCCAGGACTGTTGGAACCCAAAGCTGGGTATTCCCAGCCATTGTGCTACCCAGCCCCTCTCTACTGTAGAAGCCACCTGAACAGGGGAAAGCAGAGGAAGGAGCTGACTCAGCCTAAGTAGAAAATTGAGCATACTCCACAGAGATTTCCCTAAGGAAAATTAGTTGACCTCTTTAAGCAGCTGCTCAGTAATAATATACGACTATCCTTCCTACAAGCATAATCGATGTAAACCCCTCTCCTGGTTCTGTTATTCTAGGGGTTTGATGGTTTTGGTATCTTACGCTAATAACACACGTTAGCAGGCCATCCAGATGCTTGCTGACTTGGGTTAACAAGTCTTTCCAATTTCTGTATCTTATACTGTGCACACTATACCTGTCCATTCTTTAAGAACTGCACATCCAAGGTCAACTTGCGTAAGATATTTCCAAAAGGATAATCCAGATTGCGACCATGGTAGATGCCACCTCTGGAGTCTTGAGCCACAATGCTGGTGCAGAATCTGAGAAAAGGGAAAAGCCCAATGTGAATGAACAAGACAAATAAGAAAGGTAAATGAGTTTTTCATCTTTAAAACAAGGGCTCAAAGTAAAACACTTTGTCTTCATCATAACTGACATAAACGCTATAATCCTTATACAAGAATATGGATTCACAATTGAAGATGAAAAACACAAATGGACACAACTCGTGTGTTCATTTGGTGTGACTAAACCTTTGAACGGCAAGGGTGGCACGGCAAGGCCACTGAATGAGAATGTCACCCTCAGTCTACATCGTACGTGAAACTCACTCGTCCTGGGCTCGGGGGACCTCTGAACTCTGCTCCTTCTTCGTATGTATCCCACTTCACACTTTATGTAAAGCTACCTCAAGCTTAGCTCTCCATACTATGAATTTCTCAGAGCAAGTACAATGGCACTAAACCGTTCTGCTCCCCAAATGTTTCATTTTGTCCCCTTGGAAAATGGTCGGGTCTTTATGGGCTTGGCACTCTTCCTGTGCTTGTAGAGGTCCCTGAACAGAGCTAATAAAAGAAAAGGATTCTTTAAGAACTCTGGGTTAGACAGAAGTATTTTGAGAAAAGAAGGAGGTGGTTGGTTTGTCATAACACCTAAATATCCATCTTCTCTGAGAATATTTAATGTTATATGAAAAAATACTTATATACAGTATGTCCACTTCTCAGGGAGAAAGATATGTATATCCACACGAACAAAACAGAGGAAATAACCCCAAAGGATTTTCTGGTCGTTTCTGAGTAATAGGTTGGTGGTTATTTTGTTCTTTATAGTTTTCTGCATTTACTGGTTTTTCACATTAATTACATATTAGAATACTTTTACAACTAGAAAAAAAAGCAAATGCTATTTGTTTTTGTTTGTTTAAAGAAGGAAGCTTGGTCAAGTTTCAATTCCTTCCAATGTGTCTGATCTGAACTTCAATGAGTTGAGGTCAGGGAAAGGGGATAAGATATGATATGGGATGTACTAAAGCAAGTTTGTAGAATGTCACTCAAAGGGGATTTTTCAAAACTGGCAAAGTAACAATACTTCCATGTCATACCCAAATGTTCTAGTGTGATGTAGCGCCCAAGCACAGGAGACAAAGGAGATGGGAGGCAAGTGCTCCGGGAGCAGCTCTGCAAGGCACTGAAGACTCACGTGCTTTTACCACTCGCCAGCCAGACTTTCAGCGAGTTGTGCCCTCTGAAGCTTGGTTTCCACAAAACAGAGGGTACAGGGGCTGTGTTCATGAAGTGCCTGGCACCCTGAAGGCTCAATAAAGGTTAGCTAGTGTAATACTCCGATTCAAGAAGCCTTACAATTGAGAACAAAACATTTCCCTTGTTAATGCTAGTGGAATCAGATGGTGCTTTCTGTTGCTAAGCAATTCAATAAACACCTTAATATCAAATCCGAAAGTTACAATGTTTTTACTAGAACTTTTGCTTTATCTGTTTGAATATGGTTGACTCCAGCGAATGGGGGTAAAAATGATTGGTGATTTCTCACTGAGAAAGCCACATGTTGAAATAGGAAAAAGTTGGAGGCAGAAAGGAAGATGGCAAAATTAACTTAGTTCAGTTGAAAAACTAACAGGCCTGTGTCTTAGCTGTGTCTGAAGACATTTCCCTGAAGAGGAAGGCAGTCTCCGAGCTTCTTAAATTACCCTGCCTAGGTGTTCAGGCATGATGCCGGGGCTACTGAAGTTTCATTATCCCAAGATTTTTTTTTTTGAGACACGCTTTGTTGCCCAGCCTAGAGTACAGTGATGTCATCATAGCTCACAGCAACCTCAAACTCCTGGGCTCAAGCGATCCTCCTGCCTCAGCCTCCTGAGTAGCTGGGACTACAGGCAGGTCCGGCTAATATTTTCTCTTTTTAGTAGAAACAGCGGGTCTCGATCTTGCTCAGGCTGGTTTGGAACTCCTGACTGTAAGTGATCCTCCAGCCTCGGCATCCCAGAGTGCTAGGATTACAGTCAGCCACCGCGCCCAGCCCCAACATCTTTTTTTACTCTCATCCTCTTTAGACATCAAGAAGCTATAAGTAGTTACAAGATGTTACAGGATCTATTACCAGGCTAGTCTGTTGGTAAATCAGTAGTCTTAAAAGGGAGAAACCAAGTCAAACCTCTCTCCACAGTGAGTCTATAGACGATGAAGGGTCCCTTGCACTTTGCCTGGGGTCAACCCCACTCCATACGGCTTCCACCGCCAGGTGCCACATTTTGCCACACCCATGGGCCGGTGCGAACACTGGGTGGCCCATAAGACAGAACAGAGGTCCCTGCATCACCAGCCCTAGCGGAAACCGACTCTGAAAGAGCGGCCAGCATCGCCGGCCGCGACACGCGGACGGTAACTGCAGCTGACCGGAGCGCAGGAAAGACCCACTGCAGGTATCAGGCTGGAGGGGCACAGGGTGAGCTGCCAAAACCTCCTGGAAAAGTAAACAAAATATATTTTTTGAGACAGAGGACTGAAAAAATATGTTGGGGAAATGAAACTAAAAGCCTTCCGGCTAGTTCTTTTTTTTTTTTTTTTTTTTTGAGACAGAGTCTTAATTTGTTGCCGGGGCTGGAGTGCCGTGGCGTCAGCCTAGCTAACGGCAACCTCAGACTCCTGGGCTCAAGCGATCCTCCTGCCTCAGCCTCCCGAGTAGCGGGGACTACAGGCATGCGCCACCATGCCCGGCTAGTTTTCTTTCCATTTTTAGTAGAGACGGGTCTGGCTCCGGCTCAAGCTGGTTTCGAACTCCTGACCTTGACTGATCCTCCCGCCTCGGGCTCCCAGAGTGCTGGGATTACAGGCGTGCGCCACCGCGCGCGGCCTGGAGTGCGCTCCGAGCAGAGTGTGGAAGTAGGATGCTCCCCGGATCCGCGCACAGGGAAGAGGGCGTCTGGGTGCGGGAGAGCGCGGCGTCGAGCCGGGCAAGCGGCTTTCCCTTTCCCAGCCGGGCAGGCTGCTCGCTCGCGCACGCGCGCGGCGCTCACGCAAGCACCTACGCACGCGGCATTCACGCAGGCGCGCCCGCCCGCGCACGCGGCATTCACGCAGGCGCGCCCGCACGCGCGCACTCACGCGGAGGACTCGTAGGCCAGGTTGACGAGCAGCCCGTCGGCCAGGCTGAGGTTGAGCGCGTCGCACAGGCCGCGGATCTCGCCGGCGAAGGGCTGCGGCAGGCGCGGCTCCAGCGCCAGGGCCGCCTCGCGGAGCAGCGCGCGGACCCAGCTGGGGACTCGCTCCCTGGAGGCGGAAAGCGCGGCGTGGGCGGGCGGCCGGGGCTGCGCCGCGGGGCAGGCCGGCCGCGAGCAGCCCGGCGCCCCCCGAGCGGGAACGCGCCCCGCCGCCCGGCCCGCGCCCCGCCGGCCCGCTCACCCGACGACCCGCGCCACCGCGGCGCGCACCACGGCCGGGTCGTAGCGCCGCAGCACGGGCAGCCAGCGCAGCGCGGGCGCCGCGTCCAGGCTCACGTTGAAGCGCGGCGGCGCCGGGCCCGGGGCGGCGGGGCGCAGCGCGGCCCCCGCCAGCAGCAGCAGCAGCAGCAGCAGCAGCGCGCGGAGCGGGCCTCGGGCCGCGGCCGGCATGGCTGGGTGGCGCGGGGCTCCGGCGGCCGCAGCCCGGACCGCTGCTGCAGGACCGCGGCGGGCGGGGCGGGCGGGGCGGGGCGGGGCGGGGCCGCCCTGTCGCGCGCGCCCGGGAGGGACCCCAAGTCCGCGCGCGGCCGCGCCTCCTGCCCCGGCTCCGGCGCGGGCGCTGCGGAGGCCCAGTCCCCCGCGGGCCGTGGCCGGGAGGGGCCGGCGACAGAGTGCCCCCCACTCCACTTTTACATTCGGATCTTATGGCGTGCAGAAGAGCTTTTCCTTTTCAACGCTCCCACCTCTTTTCAGTTAAAATTTGCTTTAAAAAAAGCCAAAAACGTAGGTAGCATTTATGTGCCGAGTATTTTTGCGGACACTGTCGCATTTAGCCATCAAAACAAGCCAAAGGCGGGTTCCACGGAAACGTCCCGGTTCACCCAGGAGGGGTGCCAGGCCTGGAGAGGCGAAGCCACTCGCCCGAGGTCAGGCTGCCTGAACCCAAACCCACCTTGGCGGCCACTCGCCCCTCTTCCCGTCCCCACTACCCGGGGGACGGAAGACGCACAAATCCTAGGAAAGTCACGTTAGTGAGACTGGGACATTCTCAATGGGTAGCACGGTCATCTGCAGGTAAAATAAATGGCAAATTCATTTTTTTTCCAGAGCTTTTTCCCACCTAACAAATTGATACACCGGTGTCGCGGAGGAGCGTGCGGGGACCGTGAACGGCTCACAACAGAAAACGGTGTCGGAACCGTGGGCGGCAGCGAGCTTGGTTTCCTGCAGTCTGCTGAAGGTAGGCCAGCATGAAACAAGGTGAGTTTGGTGTTTTGGAAAGTGTGAAAGCTGCTGGCGAACTCCATTCTCCTTTATCAGGAGAAGCAACTAAAGTGAATGAAGCTCTTAAAAAATCCAGGACTTGTTGACAAATCTTGTTATGAAGATGGTTGGCTGATCTGAGATGACACTGAAGTAACCAACCCTTCAGAACTAGATGAACAAATGAGTGGAGTGTATGAGAAACGGGTAAAATCTACTGCGTGAAAATGGAACCCCTAAATAAACTAATATGAAATAACTTACAAAAAATACACTGTCACTGCCTCTGATTTTTCCCTTTTTTATGGCCTGCATGTCACTGGACTAAAGTTTCAAGCCTCTGTTCCAGCTTCTTCCATGTTTTTCTTCCATAAGATCTAATAATTAAGACCCTCATCTTAATTTTCAGTCGCAAAGCTTGAGTAACAGCAGTTGCCTGCTCAGGCTATGGGCGCATTGAGAGAATCACCAGCAGCAGATTAGCTGAGTTAAAAGGACATTTGCATATAAAAAAGTGATTTCTAGTAACTTTGAGGCCCACATGGTGGCTCAAGCCTGTAATCCTAGCACTCTGCAAGGCCGAGGTGGGGAGGATGGCTTGAGGTCAAGAGTTCCAGACCAGCCTGAGCAAGAGCAAGACCGTCTCTACTAAAAATAGAAAAATTATCCGGGCATGGTGGTGCATGCCTGTAGTCCCAGCTACTCGGGAGGCTGAGGCAGGGGGATCGCTTGAGCCCAGGAGTTTGAGGTTGCTGTGAGCTACGGTGATGGCACTCTAGATACTCTAGTCTGGGCAATGCAGCAAGATTGTCTTAAGAGTATCTCATTTTATTCTGTTTAAAGGCAGTGTAGTTTTAAACTATGTCTACATATTCTTAACATTCCTCCCTTCACAAGGTGTTGCCTAATTCTCCTCATCTTGACTGAGCGATGTACTTAGTGACTTGGTTCTAATGAATCAAATATAGCAGAAGTGACGGTGTCTGACTTATAAGACTAGTTCACAAAAGACATTGTGGGGTCCTCCTTGCTCTTTCTTGGATTGTCCACTCTATAGGAAGCCAGTTGTCATGTCCTGAGGACACTTTCAAAGTCCTATGAAAATGTCCCGGTATTGAGGAACTGAAAACTTCTACCAAGAGCCAGAGAGGAACTAGGCTTCTTGCCAATAGCCATGTGAGTGAGCCATCTTGGAAGTGGATCCACCTGCCCCAGCTGAGCCACCCCCAAATTCTTGACCCATAGAAACTGAAATAATGTTCATTGTAAGCCACTAAGTTTTGAGGTAACTTGCCATGCAGCAGTAGATAACATACAGATTTGGGGAACGCAAGTGGTATGGTACTATAACAAATAGCAAAGACAGTATTGCTTTGGTACTGGTAGTGGGTGGAGTCTGGAAGACTTTTGAACAATGTTAGTGAGAACCCAAAGTTCCTGGAAGAGAGTAGAAGTCTGAAGGTCTTGAAGGAGACTGTCAGTAGTAGCACCTTCAGAAACGAGAATGTTATTAGAAACTGGAGGCAACAGGTTCACCTACAGTAATGTGGAAAATGTAGCTAAGGAATTGGGTACTCTATGGCTGGGCATGGAGGCTCACGCCTGTAATCCTAGCACTCTGGAAGGCTGAGGCGGGAGGATCGTTTGAGCTCAGGAGTTCAAGACCAGCCTAAGCAAGAGTGAGACCCCGTCTCTACTAAAAATAGAAAGAAATTAATTGGCCAGCTAAAAATACATAGAAAAAAATCAGCCGGGCATGGTGGCGCATGCCTGTAGTCCCAGCTACTTGGGAGGCCGAGGCAGGAGGATTGCTTGAGCCCAGGAGTTTGAGGTTGGTGTGAGCTAGGCTGACGCCATGGCACTCTAGCCCAGGCAACAGAGTGAGACTCTGTCTCAAAAAAAAGAAACTGAAACGGGACCAAGAAAAGTGATTTTAGAAGCTGCTTCTAATTCTGAGTGGGCAACTGACCATTACACTAATGAAAACATACAATTTCCTGATCTACTACAATATTATCTAAGAAATCTAAGGCAAAAGGCACCAAACTACTTCTAAATGCAGCAACTTGCATGCAAAGACATTGTCCCCTGAAATCGACTCAAGCATGCCTGGGAAAGGAAGAACAACACATACCACACCAGACACACAAGAAAGAGTACCGATTTGACATTAGAAACCTTTTATTCAGACAAGGCAGACAGTGGACTAAAAATATTACAGGGTGAAAGAAGCCTGTGGGAACCAATATCCAATGATGAACTAATAAATATATTCCAAAGTTACTAGTTATACTTAAGGCAGTTTTAAAAGTGAGGTCTTAACCAAAAAGCATTTACAGGACCCTCAAAAATAGTTGAATCTGTTAGATTGCTAAAAGCAGCTAAATTATCTACTCAAAATCTATACAGCATGGACCTGTTTTCAGCAGGTAAGCCTATTTACAAGTAAGAACTTCTTACTCTTGTAACATTGTCCTGTTTTGAGAGAATATGTAACTCCTATCCCCACAGAGTTAGTCTATAAGGCCTCAGTGACTCCATAGAAATATGGATCTACCTCTACTAAACTATTTATACTACATCTTAAACACACATATACACACCTGGCCCCCACTAAGCTATGAATGCCTTGAGTGAAGGGGTCACAACTCATTCGTTTTGTATTTATACTGACAATACATGGACACTCAATTTTTTTTGCATGAATGCTAAATAAAATGATTTTACAACACTATGCTATTTACATCTCTAATACTCCCACCCTTACCCATTTCAAAAATAAAAAACACCAAATTGCTGCCACATTTACTGTGGTTTTCACAACATAGTGCTTCTGGACTTTTAAAGGTAAACAAACATGCTTGATTTACTAATTTTCAGAGTAATGACACAAACTTAGCCATTCTCCTTGGAATGGAAAACTTGCTTGGAAGTTACTTCATTCTTTTCCTCTTTTTCAAAAGTGCATCTCGTAGCGCCAGCTATAAAGATACAAAAAAAGTATTTAAACATAACTCTTGGGTACCCCATTATACTAATTTTGGCTATCTGAAAGTTTACTAAAAAGAAATCACTAAGTTGACAAATCATCCTGAAAAACTACAAATGGTAAAATATTCCATAACAGATCAAATTTGTACACCCAGGAAGAAGGCCGCCATACTGCTAAGAAATATGCAAAGCTCTCGACTGCTGTTCCCACCTCATGGGGACAAAGGCTCAAAGCAGGAACAGCCACAGAATGCAAAGACTAGAGCATCGCCCGTCTCCAAAGACAATACATAAGACTTCTCTAGTCTCTAAGGCTCTTAAGATTTTGGAGTTGTGGGTGGGATACATTGTCTAAATTAAAATCAACAGGAAAATAGATTTTTCTTCACAATCATCTTTTCCAAATCACATAAATTTCCACTAAATATGGCACATACAGATCATTTAAAGATTTTTAAATGGCATTCAGCATTTGTGCAGATTTACAATAACTATAAATATACAAATCTGAAACAAAGAAAAATGTTCTGTTATCTGATTTTCACATGAGTTTAATGCAGTAAATGACCTAAGAAAATTTTACAATAAATAAATGCTAAACACTTACTGTTTACAATGACTCAAACACAAAGACATTAACTGAGAAGGCAAAACCCTGATAACTGTAGTTAAGACAGAATATTCTAGTTAATATGAGCTCTAATTTTAACTTAATCATTTTGTGTTGGAAGTATACAAGGTGAAAATGAAGAATGAAAGCAGAATTGTGTATCTTTTTACTTTCATATTTTAAAAATATATATGTGGTTCATATTGTATTTCTACTGGACAGTAATGGTCTAAAATGAAGGAGAGAATAGAGAAAATCAGGAACCTGAAGTTACACTTTATAAAGGAGAGATCTTGAAGAAAATAGACGGCAAAGAGACACAGAAGTTCTAATTAATTTCAGGTTCCAAAAGGTGAGAAAACTGGGGAAGAAGGAAAAAAGCATTCTTGAACTAAGAAGTGCATATGCTCAATGAACTCTTAATTCACTCTTAAATAAAAAACTCTTCAATCTCTGAGAGAGATGTCTTATGACTCAGAGGTGCTGACAAGGAACAAAGCAGGGCTTCTCCATCTTGCCAAAAAAGAGGAAGTGGGGGAAGGGGAATGCCATTAACTAGAAGTTGCCTAAACCTCACAATGAAGCAAGGCCCACCAACTGGGTGATGACTATTTCCTTACCCTTGAAATGTTATTAAGGGCCAGTAAAGGATAGGCAAATGGATTTATGTCAATTAAATTTGAAATTTAGGAAAATGTGGCAAAATTTAGAGTACTTAAAATCTTAAATGGGAGCCAGGCGAAGTGGTTTGTACCTGTAGTCACAGCCACTGGGGAGGCTGAGGCGGGAGCATTGCTTAAGACCAGAGTTTGAGACCAGCCTGGACAATTACAGCAAGACTCCCATTTCTTAAAAAATAATTAGCTGGGCATGGTGGCATGTGTCTGTAGTCCCAACTACTCGGGAGGCTGAGGCAGAAGGATTGCTTGAGCCCAGGAGTTTGATCACCCCACTGCAGACCAGTCTAGGTGACCGAGCAAGACCCAGTCTCTTTTTAAGAAAAGAACTTAAATGGCACCTTTCCTCTCACCCCGATTTCAATAACTTTTATCTAAAAATGCTATAACTTTATTATTTACATGATGTTGTTGAACACAGTTTAGAAACAGAAAGACTAAATAAACAGATAGGTAGTGTTTAAAGGGCACATCAATTCAGTTAGTGCCGATTGTTGTGGCACCCAGACACAGACACAGCACTGCCCTGGAAGGCCGTTACATTCAGTCCTGGCGGGCTCATCCTTGGCTAGCTATTTAAACAGCAGTTCAGAATGTGGGACTACTTAGCCTGAAGCTGATTACCTGGAGATTCTTCAGAAGGACGTTTAGATACACTCGGGTACACTCCCAACAGAGGAAGATACAAAAGCATAAATTTGTCTTAATACAACAAACGACTGAAATAATCCAGCCCTCTGTGCAGCACGTATTACCATTCAAAGGCCACAAATGGATAAAATGAAATCCCAAAGGCCTGTAAACGTAAGGCTTTGCAAAAGGGCATATATAGGAAGGATAATGACAACAAAACTGTTATTAGCTTTTTGAAAAGTATCAGCCACAAAGGAGGCACTAAAAATCATTCAATTAATTTTGATAGTATGTGTTACAGATTAAATGTCAGAGGATTTAATTTTTTTTTTTTTTTTGAGACAGTCCTACTCTCTCAGTCTGGGTAGAGTGCCGTGGCGTCATCATAGCTCAGTGCAACCTCAAACTCCTGGGCTCAAGCTATCCTCCTGCCTCAGCCTCCCTAGTAGCTAGGAGTACAGGTACTCCCCACCATGCCCCCCTAATTTTTTCGATTTCCGGTAAAGACGGGGTCTTGCTCTTGCTCAGCTGGTCTTGAACTCCTCAGCTCAAACAATCCTCCTGCCTCGACCTACCAGAGTGCTAGGATTACAGGTATGAGCCAGCACATCTGGCCAAATAACAGAGAATTTTAACATGGGAAGGGTCCTCAGAGATGATCTAGCTTGCGTCCCTCTACTTTTATAGAGAAAAATGGACTCCCTTCCGGCCCCACAGCTGAGTCTTGACCCAGTCAGGTCTGGAATTACAGGCCCTGACCACTTCCCAGGTTTCCCCATCCAACAACGCTCCCATTAACCCCGACACACACACAATGCATGGGCTTCAGAAGGCACAGTGCAGTCTCACACGCCAAGCAGTCTCTGTGAGACTGTCCCTGCCACCCAGGCTTCAAGTAGAACTCACCTGCTTCTCTCGGAAGGAACGCTTGGTCTTTGACCGGACATTCTGGCTGTACCTCATCATCATAAAGTTCTTCTGTTTTTTCTTCTCTTTATTTGTGGAACTGGAAAATGGATTCATTTTTGTTTTCTTCCTCATAAATTCTTTTCGGTCTGTCTTTCCAGCCTATCAGCACAAAAAGTTTGACATTTCTTCTTATACAGCACACTTCAGGGCCATCTAATCAATACACACGTCTCTGCTGTGCCAGGCGCTGCACTGGATGCCAAGGACACGAGATGGACAGGACAGTCATCCTTGTCCCTGGGGCTCTGTCCAAAGGGGCCAAGAAATGGTGATGAAGGATTATAATGGAGCGAGTGGGGCTCAGTGGAAGAAAAGGTCATAATTCAGCCTGCTGAGGCCAGAGGAGCTTTCCAGAAAGGGAGATAAGTAAGCTGGTGTTTTTTGGCAGGATGAAGCATTCACAGTGAGGGAAAGGAAGCGCAGGGCAGAGCATTTCAAGAACTAAGGATACTGTGCACAAGGTGTGGAGGGAAAGGACATGGGTTCATATTTGAACAGGTTTCGGCACAAACAGAAGGCAGCGGGTGCGGTGGGGCTGGTGAGGGATGGCGTCTAAGATAAGGGCAGGCACAGAAGATGAAACTGGCAATGCAGATAGACCGCAGTCGTGAGCAATCACAGCACCAGGCAGAGACACACTCCTCTGGCTTTCCACCGACGAGGGGACACTGCCCTGCTGCTCTCCGCGCTGATGCATGCGCTCAGCCTCTCCACGCTCTCTGTATCTTGTTACACGCTGTGCGTAGTTGTCAAAGGTCACCCACATGAACACCTAATATCTGTGCATTTTATTCTACAGTGAACTACACCTTTATTTAAAACATTAAAAAAATATTGCCATTCTGTGGCTATACAAGTTCTGGATCATATTTTATTCTCTGTGCTTTCTGCTTAAAGAACTGGGAACAAATAATATGCCTCACTCACCATGGCAGTTGCCAGTCTCGTCTCCTTATCAGACTTTGGCTTTTTATGAAGGCGCTCAATGTCCCGAAGAGAAAGTAACTCGCCCCTGGGGGAGGGAGATATATGATATGAAATGGAAGTGGAATTCCTTTCCCTGATGCTTTCACAACCCCCCCCCCCCCCCCCCCCCCCCCCCCCCCAGCTGTCTGGCCGCAGGTGCCGCTTTACCTGGGCTCCTCATCACTGTCGATGTCAACGTATTTCCTCTTTTGGGATTTCCCAGGGGCAGCATCAAGTTCTTTCCTCATCTGGGCCATGCGGATTTTTTGGAAGTCTTCCTGCGTTAAAACTCGGCTAGTGCTGACAGCTGCAGCTTTGGCCTTCCGATCCTCCACAGGCATGTTGTCCAGCTTCCTGGACTTGGAAGGCCCACAAACAGAGGCTTAAACGGGGGCTAACAGCTCAAGCGAGAGCCGGGCCATTCGAATGTTAGTTTCCCACAAGGCCCGGCATAAATTATATCTTAATAAGCATCAGAGTGACACACTTGTAAGAAGAAATTTTAAGACATACAATTTCCTGCTGTTCTTCATCTGAAGAGTGGTGCACATTGACCCATTCACCATCGGCCTCCTCCTCCTCGCTGAGACTGGTGCTTTCCCATCCATCTGTGTGGAAGAGCACACTGCTACTACTGCCACACCCTTAAAGTTGAATACTTACAAAAGTTGAGATAAAGCAAGCAATAGAAAATGTAACAAACCTCGAATTCTCTACTGATCAAGAATTGAGCAATATCTATTGTTAAACAAGCCATATCAATGTAGTTTATGTAAGGAATGGGGAGTAAGCACTAAGGATCTACCATGAGCCAAAACCTTACAATCACTCTCTCTAAGCCTCATGACTATACAGAAGAGGAAAAGACTCTGAGTCAGGTGACATGCCCAAGCCACGCTGTGACATAACACAGCCTACGCTGAAATCATGAGACTCGCACCTGACACTGCAGTCCATTTTCTTTCCAATAAACCATGTCACTCAAAACTGTAACTGCACATTTGCCTTGGCCATACTGTAAGCGTGTGACTAACTCCCCGAAGCATATTCGCACGTGTATGAGGAACTGGTGACAATCCTTTAGAGAACTGAAAGAGA
This sequence comes from Mirza zaza, assembly GCA_008750895.1. Lineage (NCBI taxonomy): Eukaryota > Metazoa > Chordata > Mammalia > Primates > Cheirogaleidae > Mirza > Mirza zaza. The sequence continues at coordinate 16,361 of VSMD01048557.1, forward strand.
AGATTCTGGATGTGAAAGAACCTTGCAGACATCTCAGTAATGAGGTATTCGGCTCTTAGTGGAGCCCCGACAGTGGCCTTCCTAAGTCACGGACACTGGTAATCTTGAAGTGGCTCCCTGTGGCATATGAGGCAATGTCTCAGCTCTTTGGTCTGGCATATATACAACTGTCCATGATAAGGCCTCTAACTCCGCCTCTGGCCTCCCATCGTGCTATGTCCCACCTCGTATCCTGTAATCTAACGATCCCCCAAATCCTTCAGGACGTTGCTCACACTTGGCCTAGAAACTGTCCGCTGTTCTAGCATTCCTTGCCAAACTTCTGTCTCATCGGTCACCAGTTCGAGGAAGCCTTTTTTTTCTAAGCTTCTGAGATGGAGCCGACTGCTGTTCTGCCAGGTGCCCCCCTCCAGCCACAGACCCCGTTCACCCTTCACTGTGCAGCTCTTTGTGGAAGGCCCCCAAGAGCAGGACAGCATCTTTCATATCTGCACTGACAGTGGCTGTCTCACAACTCATGCTTGAGAAAGCTGAGCTGAAATGACGGATGATCGAAGAAGAACAAGACAGGACTCAGGAAGTAAGGATGGATTGCCTTAAGTATTCTTCACCCAGTTCAGCAAGCATCCTCCTTCAACAAGGAGAGCTGTGGAGGACTGCTCCAAGGACTAACCGTCATCATTTTTTCTAGGCAACAAATATAAAAGCATTATCTCTCTTGAGCACCAAATGGTATGTCCTTGAGTCAGGCAGCTACTCTTCGGAAATTGCAAAGGCACCTCCCACGCTAGCACGTGAGCTCCCCGAGAGCAGGAACCGCGCTCAACTGATCCCCAGTGCTTAGCACGTAGCCATTGCTCTGCAGGTATCTGCTGAATAAATGTTCAAATAGTATAAAGATTTAACCTCACCGGCTGCGAAACCTTGCCCACACCTGGCACTCACAGTCTGCACGGTAGTCTGTGCTGTGCATTGACAACGAGTCCGTCTTGCTCTTGTGTGATGAGGAAAGCTTGAAAGCACTGAAAGCTTGTTTTACTTTACAGGCAGCTTCACTTGTAAATCAAAATAGGTAACATGTACACATATTTTCATGTATATTTTCATATACATACATATATTTTCATTACGTTATTTTTAAATGTTCACAGTTTATTTTGACAAATGAAAAATTAGAAAAGTAATATCACGGCTGTCGGCCAAAGTCAATGCTAGGTTCATCTGTGCCTATCGACTGTAGTCGACGCTGGTACTCAAGTGTTTAAAGGTCAACAAAGATACAGCATGAGTGATTTTGCCCCGAGTAACAGTGAAATAAAAACGAACCTTCATCGTCTTCAGTATTCTCTTCTTTCTCAACTTCCAGAACCTCTGCTCCTGGAATGTAATCTTTGGCATCTAATTCTCCATATTCTTGTACTCTTGCTTCTATGGAGGCCTCTGTAGGCTTACCCTAAAGGAGAGGAAATTGCTTATAATAAAGTGACTGGATTGCAGAATATTAATCCTGAAAGGTCTCTTCCAGGATTATGAATTCAGAAAGGAGCACCTAAAAAAACAGAGGGAATCCAGAGGCAAAAACAGTCCGCGTATGTTTTGGCTCAAAGTGAAATCCAGAAATCTGCCATTGTTTTCTCAGTCACTCTGGATCCAGGTCACGAAGCTCACAATTACCTGGGAATAACTGCCCCAATCTCCTTCTGGAGACCGGGTCTCACTGCTGCCTGGACCGGAGTGTGCTGGCATCGTCAACGCTCACTGCTACCTCGGACCCCTGGACTCAAGTGATCCTCCTGCCTCAGCCGCCAAGTAGGCAGGATTACATAGGCATGTGCCAGCACGTCTGCTTAATTTTTGTATTTTTTGTAGAGGCGGGGTCTTGCTCTTGCTCAGGCTGGTCTCAAACTCCTGACCTCAAGTGATCCTCCTGTTTTAGCCTTCCAGACTGCTTAGGACTATCGGCGCGAGCCACCCACGCAGGGCCTGCTCCAATTTTTTACAGTTTCAAAAATACAATCTCTGTTACATGCATGCATCCTCCTCCCTACCAACTTGAAAGAGGTAGTATCTGGCTTAGGAGTGGCCTGTCCACAATATTGGCATCAGGTACTGACTGATCTTTCAGATTCCAATCTTTTAATAGTGTCAAAAGCTTTCAATTAAAATAGTCTGATAGGCCTTTAAGACTTAGTCACCATTAAAGAGTATGTGCCAACTACAAAATATTTAGGGCCATGGTATTCAATGAATTATATTCTAAGCTTAAAGAACACAACCACGTACATCATTAGTACTCATGATGGAAGCATCACAAATACTAACATTCAAACTGTTGGAAATTACTCTTACCTTTTGAGACCATAACCTTCAGACCAAAACAAGCATGCTTAACCTACCCGGAATTTCTTCTGCAGCATCTGAGGATTCAGCATTCTGAAGAGCTGAATCAAAGTTCTAGCAGACATCATTACATCTGTAAAATAATACCTTTAATTAGATATTCTAGCGCAAAGAGTATATAGGGAGGTAAAAATGAGTCATATCATACTCTTTGGTCTATAGAGGGTGACATGTGACTTACTCTTATCTTTGTGTGTTTTATACTGTGCCAGGTCTTGAAGAAGTTCTTCAGTCATGGCTAGAGGACATCGAGCTGTTATCTCTTTTATAGCATTGATTCTGGAAAAGGAGAAATAAATTTAAAAAAAGCCAAAACAGCTATTTTGTGTGGTTCATCTTAAGAAGGTTTCCTAAAAAAATTAAATCAATAGGAATATAAATTGAGTTTTATTTGGCTAAGGTCTGGCATGGTAGACAATGTAAGGGGGGGCGGCCTTTGAGGGCTTTTATTCCAGACAGTTACTGTCACTTCCTCTACTAGTGGAACAGGGAACAGTATCTGGCACACTCAATCATGACAGCATTTACTTGCCAACTCTAAGGAGAGAAGGGACTATGTCACATAAGAGAGGTTAAAGGTCTTTAAGGTTGCTATCCTAGCAATACTATTTTCCGAGGGATATAAAAAGCAGCTGTTCAGCTTATCACTTATGAGGACAGATTAGATAATCTTTAAACCTGCACTTAACACTTATTAATTAAAATGGCCAAATGAACTTCCCTAGAATAAAAGAGTGATCCAATAATAAATCATTGGTTCCAGGGAGCTATGAGTTGAATGTCCCCTCCACAACTCATCTTGAAATTGAACTGCCGCTGTAATTCTCTGTAATAGCATTAAGAGGCAGGTCTGTTAAAAGGCACTTAGTTGTCTCAGGTAGTTGTCTCAGGAGCGGGTTCGTTATCTCGAGAGCCGATTGTTATAAAAACGGGTTTGGCCCTCTCTTGCTCTCAAGCTCTCCTGCCCTTCTGTCAATGACTCAGCAAGGAAGCCCTCCTCGGATGCCAAGCAGATGCCCTTGAACTCTCTAGCCTCTAGAACTGTGAGCCAAATAAATCTCTTTTCTTTATAAATTGCCCAGACTGTGCTATTCTGTTACGGCAGCACAAGATGGACCAAGACACAGGGTAAGACATGAGGTCAGAGTGGGAGATCAGAGGAAAACACTTAGATTGCTATATAGTCATTCATTTCTAGAAAGAGTGAAACTAGTAAAACCAAAATCCTGATTAGAAGGACACGTGTCTTTTCTCTGGTTCCCTCCTCAAATTTCTGACCAATAAAAAAATTACCAAACCTCCTGAGAAGATTGAAGAATATTTTAAACTGCTTTTCAAGAGACACTGCCAGCTAAAATCTTCTATCTTGGCAACGCAGAGCAAACCTGATCCATTAAAGACATCTTATGCCTCCAGCCATGTTCTACATACCCCACTGTCATGACTTCCCCAGAGTTCTTGTCGGTGACAAAATTGTTGGCCACAGTCATGAGCAATGACTGAATGATCTGCATTGAGAGCAAAAGAAGAGATGAGTGCTAGCAAAATGTCTGTCTCTACTCAAACACTTGAGGGTACAAGGACAATAGAGTATTCCCAGTGGAAAAATAGCCCTCTGCCTTCAGTCTGGGAGTTGAAAGGAATCAAGGTGAAAATACTCCACTTAGGAGTTGTGTTCTTGGCTATCCTCAGACTAAATTTTAGTCTCTTTTAACATCATTTTAAAATATAGATGAAAAAAAACTGCCTTGACACAGGATAACCCAACGGTGTTTTACTTAAGGAAAGGAAATATGAGCTTTGAAAAATAATTGCTATAGGCTGGGCATGGTGGCTCACGCTGGTAATCCTAGCACTCTGGGAGGCCGAGGCGGGTGGGTTGCTCAAGGTCAGGAGTTCGAAACCAGCCTGAGCAAGAGCGAGACCCTGTCTCTACTATAAATAGAAAGAAATTAATTGGCCAACTAATACACATAGAAAAAATTAGCCGGGCATGGTGGCGCGTGCCTGTAGTCCCAGCTACTCGGGAGGCTGAGGCAGGAGGATCACTTGAGCCCAGGAGATTGAGGTTGCTGTGAGCTAGGCTGACTCCACAGCACTCACTCTAGCCTGGGTAACAAAGCGAGACTCTGTTTCAAAAAAAAAGAAAAAGAATTGCTATAAATGAAACTCCTGTGGGAAAAGTAACTAACCAGCGAACAGTAACACTTCTATCCACACACAGATCCAGAAGGCAATTCTCACCTCTGGGGGTACTAGGTGATGAGATGCTTGTGCAGCAAACAGAAGAATCTTTGTTACTTCTGAAAACATAAGAGAACAGAAAGGTCACAGTCAGTTCATTGGCCTGCCCCTCAGGACTACAGCAAACATGGCAAGCGCATCCTGGCCTCAATGCCATTGCTGTCTGTTCCACCTGGCAAGCCCAACCCCCAGATATGTTTTCTCCAGGTCCCTGCTCAATTGCTGCCCTACCAACAGGTCAAACAACAGAACACCCCCCCACACACACTCCCTATTATCCTTGCCCTGCATCCTTTTTCTTCAAAACACTTATCTGTATCTAGATATATTACAGAGAGAACTTTCTGTATCTCCCTCTAGAATGTAAGCTCTATGAAGGAAAGGAGTTTGCTTTATGTTCACTGTTGAATTCTTAGTGTCTAATGCTGTGCCTGGCATAAAAATAAATACTTGTTCAATGAACAGATGAATAAACACAAATATACACATATGCATACACTCTCCCTTCAAAGGGGAGGCATCGTGTAAGGAACAGGTCCTCAGCAAAACAAAGAAGCCAGGTGAATCCTGATTTGCCATTTATTTGCTGAGGGACCCTGGTGGGTTTTTTTCCCCTTTCTTTCTACACCTCACAGAACTGATATGAGGATTAGATGGGATGATGTGTGCAAAGCGCTTAGCATGGTGCTTGGCTCATGTTAGATGCTCCATAAATGTTGGTTTCCTTTCTACTTTGGTTCAAGTTCAAAGGCAACAACCACCTCTTTCTTACCTACTTTTTTGCTGTTTTTAATTGAGAATATATATGAGGTCAATGAGAAGAGTATGCTAAAATCCTGCCATCTATTACAAAGATACAGTAAGAGATCGAATTTCTTTTTTAGGATTTTCCATGAGTATTTATGGTATTACAAAAAGACTGGTTTTGAGAAACCAATTTGTTGTTGTTTTTTTTTTCAAAAACAGTGGTTTCTTAAGGCTGAGGAGCAGAACAGCTAACCCTTGGCCATGGCAGACCCTAGAAAGAAAACATAAGGGCTTCTTTCCCCTTCTGTGATATAGAATACTTGCACTTCTAACTCTGCCTTTAATGATTCCAGGACAAAAGACTCTGAATCTATTGCCAAAGCCAACAAAGGAGCGTGGCAGGCGGGCGGCTCACCTCTTTGGTGGGGCTGCAGAAACCTTTGCACGAAGGGATAGAAGTTGAAGAGGAAAAGCTGTAGAGAGAACACCAACTTTAACATTGATATATCCGATGCTGTCACTGCTCCACGATGCAATTATTATCTCTCAGATCAACTAATTGAGAATCATTTTTCACTTTTGTTTCTTCTCAGTAACCAACCATATCCTAGAATGATTCAATATGCTACATTAACCAAGGAAAGGTACTCTTTCTCAAATGAGGCCGTGCTGCTATGCTTAAGGATGAAGAAAGTGTAGATAGAATTAACTATGGGAAGAAGAGGTAAACAAAAGGTAACATTCTTCTACTCTAAAAACTGGTGTGGCTACAGAACTGATTTCTTAGTGTTCCAAGAGACAGGGGATTACAGGAAGGAATGGCACAGATATCCAGGCTCCAAAGCAAGGGACAAAACAGTAAATCAAATCTCCATACTACCTACTACAATTTAATCACTAAAAAACCCACTTCTGATTTTATTATTGTACACCAGTCCAACCACATAAAGGAATTACTCTGTGCTCCCTATTTTTTTTTGTGGTCCATATTTAAAAGAGAAAACACTAACACCCAGGAAACTACCTAGATAAAGTTGACCAGGGCCCAGTTATTAAAGAAACAGGTAACATTTTAACTTAAGAGAAATTTTGGAGACGGACTAGTTTTTTTTTCAATTTTCATCATGTGAAAATAAATTAATTTTTGTATTTTAGTTACAGAGCAAAAAGTAAGATGGGCCACTGAGAAGTAACAGGGAAAACTTTGGTTCAATATAAAGATGGATGTCCAGTTTTAGTCAGTGCGAAACTCCAGCGTCATTCCATCAAACCATGCTCAAATCGTAAATCACTCTTGCTTTCCTCTTGAGCTCAAATTCAAGTCTGAATGAAATCATTGCACAAATGTAACAAGAACTGACCTGGTGATCTTACACTGGGACTACAGCCCATGGAGAAAAAGAAATGTAGTTGGTGAAATGTCAACAGGTTTTTCTTAGAGAAAGGCAACAAGTACTTCCATTCATGTGTGATTTTTTTTTTTTTTTTTGAGACAGAGTCTCACTCAGCCTAGCTCACAGCAACCTCAAACTTTTGAGTTCAGGCGATCCTCCTGCCTCAGCCTCCCAAGTAACTGGGACTACAGGCATGCAGCACCATGCCTGGCTAATTTTTTGTATTTTTTTAATAGAGATAGGGTCTCGCTCTTGCTCAGGCTGGTCTTGAACTCCTGAGCTCAAACGATCCACCCACCTTGGCCTCCCAGAGTGCTAGGATTACAAGCTTGAGCCACCACGCCTGGCCTAGCTCTACTTCTAATATTCACCAAGGGAAGCATAATGTAATCCAAACCTCATGAATTCCTACTAATCTGGAGATGAGGTTCATGAGCATCATCTTCACTTCAAACCTCTCCTTAGAGCTCTCGAGCTGCTTTAGTAGTTTTTCTGCAAAATCTGGAAAGGAGAAGACCAAAGTAGACTGTAAGGCCATGGTCTGTACAAAATTTACATATTAACAACAGGCATAGGAAAAGGGAGTAGTTAAATTGGTGAACAGATTCATACACAAGTGATGATGCCCAAAGTAAACTCTTAAGGAGTCCCAATATTTTCAGCATCAACAACTAGAGTATTTGATAGGTGCTCTACTTAATAGTTCTCCAGAGCTTACGTCTCAAAGGGTGGTCCACAGACCAGCCATAGCTGGGAGCTCCTTAGAAAAGCAGAATCTGAGGCCCCACCCCAGCCCTACTGAAATCAGAATCTGTACTTAACAAGTCCCTCAGGTGACCTGTATGCATGTTAAAGTCTGACCGACACTAATCCACAGCAGAGGTCACCAAATGTTGCCACATACTAGAGTACAGAGAGCATTTAATAGTCCTAGACACCCAACCACATCCCATACCAACTAAATCAGAATCTCTGGGAATGACAGGACCCAATTCCCCAGGTGATGCCAATGTACAGCTTACTTTGAGAATTAGCATTCAAGCACAGGGTTTCCCAGACTTTTGGTTTCCACAGACTAGGTTTTTTTAAAAAAAGGAACAACAAAAGACTCAATTTTTTATTTGGTCAAGTACAATGTGCTAATATTATGTTGTTAAAGACATGAAAACTCAGAAAGGCCTGTTGTTCCACATTTTTATTTTGTTGTAAACTGGGAGTCACTGCTTTAGAATATAATTCTCTAGATTACAACTAATTAGTAATAATTAAGCATTTATTGACTGTCTATTAAGTGCCAGGGATCTTATTAACATATCCCCTGACAACCCTGAAAGCAGGAAACAAAACACGCAGGGATAAGGCCAACAAGGAACTTGGGAAGTCATAATATAGTACCTTGGGGATCATGAATCAAGTGAATAGCTGAAAAATTAAACACTTCTGGCTTTTTTTTCTTCTTTTGTTTCTGAAAGGGAGAGAAAAAAACGTTTCCAATTTGAATTACACTGATCACACCCTTAGAATTCAATGTGCTAATGGCTTTTATAAAGTCCTTTAAAGACTATTTAAAAAGAAAAAAAAAAAATCTTTGTTCCAAAAATTTTTCTTTCTAATGGAAGAGCAAAAGTTGGTTTTTGCCTTTTAAAGTTAATCCCAAGATTAAA
>VSMD01048560.1:0-14149 GCA_008750895.1 Mirza zaza
TTGCTCCATTATTCCTAGTATGTTCGTTTGGGTAACATGGTATCTGCTGGACTTCTTCATCACTAAGTTGCTATTCTTCCCTTTGTAGATATGAATACCTTGTAAGGAGACCTTTTAAGAATATGTCAATATTCTGTTCCTTATCTGATTTTTATCTCACTAGTTTTAACATTTACTGATGATTCTTGCCTGAATCAGTTATTATAATGATGGTTGCCAAATGGTAGTGCCTTTCTTCATGTCCCTTATTGAGTGCCTTAGTGTTCATCTAAAGAGACACAGTCTCTCATCTCTAGTCTACAGAATGTCTTACAATACTTATTCATTGGATCGTCACAGCACCTCCATTAGGTAGACACCATTATATCCACATTTTGAACCCTTGGCCTCAAGTCATCCTCCTGCCTTGGCCTCCCAAAGTTTACAGGTATGAGCCACCACACCAGCCCACATCCACATTTTGTACATGGTCAAATTTAATAGCAAAAACAAGTTGGCAGCATTTTCAAAAAAGAAATATTAATAATTTATCTTAAATATAATTGGGGATGTCTACAGTAAGGTAATAGAATGAAGTTTAAACAATACAAAAAATAATTTTAAGAAGTTAGAAAACTCATATACAACATTGTGCTATGATTTTTAAACTTTGAAAGTAGAGACCAGAGAAAGAGACAAGACTCCACCTCATACTAACATTTGAGCAAGGTGAGGTGAGTGAATGAAAACCTGAAACATCTTATTATCATCACCTCACCTGGAGAGACTAACAGGATATACAAATGCCATTGGGAGTATGTGGAAAACGCCTGGGAACTGAACATCTGTGTTTTTTGGGGTTGAAAAGAAAGAAAGAGGAGGCAGAAAGATTAGAGTCATCAAAGCTAATGCCTAAGCAAATAGAGATTTAGCAAAATGGAAAACAAAAGAGAAAGTGAGACACAAGTCTCCGGGTGGCAGGAGGGAGATTCCAGGTGACGTCCTACTCCCTTTTGTGGATGCGCAGCTCAGGACCTCAACCTGTGCATTTTCCTGTCTTTTTCTCCACCCATGAGGCAGGGAGTTACGTGGTCCCTGGGGAGAAGAGCTGAAGTGGGGTAAGTGAAGGCCTGGAACAGACTACTGTGCCTCTTGTGGCTCCACCGAACTGTGAAAAAGACCCCTCTCAGGATGCAGATCCAACACTGATTCTGGGTTTTAAATGCAGGATCTTAGTCCACCAGCCACACGTACCCATACCCAAGGGACAGGTCCTTCCAGTCCCACCCCTTGCAGTCACACGAGAGCACTAGAATAGGAAATAACCAGCTGTCACACCTAAGCTCTGAGGAGCAGATAAACAGGTGTCAGGCATGGCGGGACATGAGGTAAGTAAGGGAGAATTTATCCAAACTATCTCAAAAAGAAGGAATGGAAAAACTCCACAGGTTAAATAAGCATACGATGAAAAGAAATGCCATGGTGACCAAGTAAAATATTTCAAAAGTGAGAAAAGGAAAGAGAGAATGAAATACAATGGGAAGAAAAGGGAAGAGAAGTAAAATGGAATGAGACATGTAAGAGATGTTATATTTCTGAAATACATCCGCAGGATTTCTGGGTAAAGATGGTGAATTCGACACATACATCTGCTTTTGCTTTTTTGTTTTTTTTTTTTTTACAAATCCTCACAGAAATAATAAAGAGAATTTTTGAAATTTTGGAAGCTAGGACATAGAAGGATGGGAGGTAAAAGACCCAGCAGGACCTGAGAACCTAAATTCTAAGCCCCTAGGTGGAAAGTTGCCAGCCAATCTAATGTAGTGGGCACAATGCCCCAGTGACTCAGAAACTGGGAGTACTTGGTAGTCTTAGAAGTGGCAGGTGAAGGGAGGCAGCTCACATAGAGGACTGGCTGCAAGTCCATAAAAGTGAGGGACATCTTTCCTGCTGTGGCCCTTGGGGACGAGCCACCCTCACTGAGCCCAACGACTGAGGTTTATATTTTGGAGTGAGCAATACAAGAGGGTCTGTCTACTGAAGGAGTCAAGTCATGTCTGAGTTTATACACACCGAAGTCAAGTAGATTAAGTTAATATTTGCATTCTGTGTGTTGACACCCAGCCCCACTCTCTTCCCCCTCCAAGCTCCTGTGATACCAGCTGCCAGGTCTTTCTCCAGAAAAATTCTCCCTGGGATTTACACCAGCCCGAGAGGAGAGATCCTGGGGCTGTGGCAATGGAAGACCACCCGCCGGCAGCGCCCAGCCCGCAGCCCACCTGCGTGGCAGGCCCCAGTGCTACCGCAGCTGCCGCAGGCGCAAACGAGCAGCCTGACTTGGGGATGGAAATAATGGAGAGGGAGAATCTTTTTAAAAAAACACACTCGTATTCATATCTCAAAAGTGATGTAATCATGGAAATGAGACATTTGGAGAACAAAAGAGAACAAAAGAACTCTTGGAAATAAAAATAATTATAACACTTTTTTTAAACGATAGCAAAAATACAAACTCCATAGAAGCATTAGAAGATGAAATTGAGGACCTTTTACCCCAGATAGAGAAAAGGTGTAGAGTTGATATAGGAGAAGAAAGTAAGAAAATTGGAGACTGAGGGGAAGCAGCGGTCTGCAAAGCAGTTGTTCCAGACCGTTCCAGGGGAAGGAGAGCGCGAGTCTCCCATTTCACAGGCGGCGACTGAGCGGTGCGGTGAGGCCGGGCGGTAGTTCCGAACTTGTGGGACTCTGAGGACCCAAAGAAGATCCTCTAAACTTAGGGAAAGAAAGAGTTTAAAGAGGAAATCATGCAGTGGATCAATATGTGAATGAGTTTGGACTTCCTCACGCAAACGGCGGAAATTAGATGGCAGTAAAGTCTTCAAAGTCTAAATAGTTTCCAACCTGGATTTTTACACATAGCCAAACTATCCATCAAGTGTGAAGGTAGAAAAAAGTTGTTTGAAAATATGCAGAGTCCAAAAGTTTCAACTCCCGGGCACCCTGTCCCAGAGCTGCTGGAGGATGGCCCCAGCAGACTGAGGGTTTGAACAAAGCGGGAGGGCAGCGCGGGGTCCGGGAAACAGGGTCAGTGGCTGAAGAGAGGTGGGGGCAGCGAGCTGTGGGTGAGGGAGCTTTGAGAATGACAGTTCTGAACCAGGGCTAGCAGCCAACCAGTGCAGACTGGAACAGGCAGAATGTTCTGAGACAGATTCTCCAGGAAGATGAATTGACAACATACCCAAAGCATCTGAACATCTTGAAAGGATATTTATATGACTGGAGAACAGTTTGAGGTCAAATTCATATTAATGGCGTGGAAAACTGCAAACAAAATTTAAGACAATTGTCAGGACACAAATTCATATTTGGAGAGCCTGAAGATTATACAATTTTGGGGGGCCTTTTTGAAATAAGAATATAAATACAAACTTAGGTACCAGAAAAAATATTTATTTAGAATGAGTAAATATAATTATAAGAATTTACACATTTAAAAATGCAAATATTGGAAGAAAAACAAATTACAGATAGGTTTTTATTATAAAATTGTTTTTTTATTGATTAATAGCTTGATATATTCCTATGTCATTTTTTTATACCTTTTTTGAGCACCTCTTTATTGACAGTGATTTTTTTTTTGAGACAGAGTCTCGCTCTGTTTCCCAGGCTAGAGTGCCGTGGCATCAGCTGAGCTCATAGCAACTTCAAACTCCTGGGCTCAAGCAGCTGGGACTACAGGCATGTACCACCATGCCCGGCTAATTTTTTCTATATATTTTTAGTTGGCCAATTAATTTCTTTCCATTTTTAGTAGAGACAGGGTTTCACTCTTGCTCAGACTGATTTGGAACTCCTGAGCTCAAATGATCTGCCCGCCTAGGCCTCCCAGAGTGCTAGGATTACAGGTGTGAGCCACCGCGCCCAGCCAGACAGTGATTTTATAATATTTTCTACAGTGAGAACAGAAAGACAATCCAATTTTTTCTCTAGTATGGTTGATCAAATATATTTATTTTTAATTAATGATGGCTTAGAAAGTGTTTTTTTTTCCAGCATCATTGTTCATTATTGGGATTGTCATAAACTTTGAATATTTCTTCATTGTTCATAACAAAATGGTAATAGATCCTGCTCAGAACTGATAATCAGCATGATTTACCTGGTAGCTAAACTGATAAGCTATTATGCTATTTAAAGATGTAGTGATAGCCATTAGAGAATTTAAACCAGATGTTAGGCCAGAAGCCCTTTCCATGTGACTATGTTTAGTATCTGCAAGAAACCTTGTCCCTGGTCACCAGGGTTTCTGTCTTTTTAGCTTTATAGTTTGTAATTCACCAAAGCATATATACTTGCTGATTAAAGTTTTGATGTTTAAGTTTCTAAAACCACACTAAGAGTTAGAGAGGAGTGATATTAGCAAGATGGCCAACTATAAAGTGCCTAACGTTCATCCCCTCCCCCAAAAGTATGAAAATAATGACTAAACAAGTACACTTCAACCAGAGTGACAAGGAGGAGTGCTGGAGTGCAGCGGGAAGGGGCAGGGACAAGAATGGAGCACAAAGTCTCAGTATGGCACATGGAGAAGGGAAGGAAACATCTCGCCTTTGACGTCCCAACTCCCAGCTCAGAACCAGTGAAAGTTCTCCCTGTAGGGAAAGGTAGGCAGGAGGCTCCCAGCAGCCCCTGTCACCGCTGGGGACACATGCATTCCTTATTACTATAGCATCCTGTGACACTCACAGGCCCTGAGTTCAGTGTAGGGAGCTGCCTGGGGTTCACACGGCTGTGCTTCTCCAGAGAAGGAGCCCACGTAGCACCCCACCCCTGTGGCCAAGCTGATACTGTGCTGTGCCATCTTGAAACCAGAGCTGCTGCTAGGGTGCATTCTTCCCTGGGGTTCTGTAGCCACTGCATCCCTTCATCCCTGAGGCTCTGCCATCACTGCATCATGTGCACACACAAGGTGGTGCACCGCTCCCCAGATGAGCTGTTGCGGCTCCCTACCTCCTGGGAACAAGCTACCTAGGAGGCACTCCATCTCCCCAGTGCCAGTTGCTGCTGTACCCCAGCCCCAGCTACTTGGACTGTAGTGCCAGTGAAGCAGCCGTGCACCTTGGCACCTGAACCAGCCCAGTGCCCCACCCCCAGGAAATCAGAGCTTTGGCCCAGGGCAGCAGCTTCAACTCCAGCCCCCTAAGCCCAGGGTACCAGGAGCCAGGCCCAGCAGAGAAGCTGCACCCTCTGGTGCCTGAGCTTATGTCGTGCTCTGCCCCCCAGGGAAACACAGCCTTGGCTGAACTGTGGCACCCTACCCTTTGGGCTGAACAGGCACAGTGCTCCACTTTCCTGGATCTGGACCAACCCTCTGAAGTCTGAGCTGCAGAGGCACCCCACTCCCCACAACTCAGGTCAAAGGTGCACCCCACCATTTCTGGATCCTTGATAACACTGCACCTGGCCTTGCAGAGCCCGGGCCACTGCTGTGTTCTACCACTCTGGGGTCCAGAGTCAACACTATGCAGTACCCCTGTTCCTAGTGCCTGAGTTGCCACTGTTCCCTATTGGTTCTAGGACCTGAATTGCAGCTGTGCTTTGGTCCCAGGGCCCTGATCCTCTATGTACCCATTCTTCCATGGCCAAGCTGGTGCTGTGCCCTGACTCACAGGACTAGAAAAACAGCTACCTCCCTGCCTCCCTGGACCCAAGATACTGGGGAGAACCTCAGAGTCATAGTTCTTGGCTTGGCAAAAGAACTACATTCACTTGTGTCTTGGAGGATGAAACCTGTGCCCGTGTCACAGGCACCACAGTGGTTCCATGAAACACTGAGCCCAGGACTTTAGCTCCACAGCCACTCTAAACGCCCAAGCCCTGGCACACAGTGTTGCTTGGCTACCTGTGCCACATCAGACTCCAAACCAAGAGCGATCTGCTCAGCTAAGTCTCTCGCCTGTGGGGAAATGAGAACAGGAGGTACCCTAAAGTCTTTACCACAAAGGACCCTACCAACCCTTACCACCACTTCCACAAACCTCTTCAGCCTAGCCACTGAGGGGCCCACAGTCATCACTGATGTTGATTATAGGTGAAGAAGCTGCACAGAGACTATATTCCTTCACCTACTCTGAATCAAAGCCAATGCACCCTACTGATCTGACACCCTAGGACCCATCTGCACAAGAAAATCTTTTCCTATGAAAGCCACTCTGTAAAATTGGAAGAGGCACCTGTTCCATCAGATGCACAGATATCAACTTAGGAATGCAAGAAATATGAAAAAGCAAGGAAACATGATACCACCAAAGGAATACAATAATTCTCCAGTAACCAATCACAAAGAAATAGAAATTTACAAGTTACTTGAAAAGAAATTTAAAATAAATGATCTTAAGGAAACTCAGTGAAATACAGGAGAATACAGATAAACAATTTAATAAAATAAGGAAAACAATTCATGACTTGAATTTGAAATTCCACAAAGATAACAATCATAAAAATGAACCAAACAGAAATCTTGGAGCTGAGGAATTCAATGAATGAAATAAAAATACAATTGAGGGTTATAGTAGCAGACTAGATCATGCAGAAGAAAGAGTCTATGAACTTTAAGGCAGATCTTTTGAAATGACCCTGTCAGAGGGGGGAAAAAAGAATGAAATAGAATGAAGAAAGCCTATGGGACTTTGGGGGCACTATTAAATGAACAAATATTTGCATTATGGGATTTTCAGAGGCAGATGAGAGGGAGAAAGGCACAAAAAGCTTATTTAAGAAACTAATTGCTGAAAGTTTTCTCAAGTCTTGGGGGGAGATATGTACTTCTAGATTCTTGAAGCTCAGTGATTCCTAAATGGGTTCAATCAAAGGGGTCCTCACCAAGGCACATTATAATCAAGATGTCAAAAGTCAAAGACATAGAGGGAATTTTCAAAGCAACAAAAGTGTCAATGGCATACAAGGAAATCTTCATCAGCAGATTTCTCAGCAGAAACCTTGCAAGCCAGAAGAGAATGGGATGATATATTTGAAGTGCTGAAAGAAAAAAAAAACACCAGCTAAGAATTTGATACTCAATAAATCTGTCCTTCAGAAATGAAGGAGAAATAGTCTTTCCCAGACAAACAAAAGCTAAGGGAATTCATCACCACTAGACATGCCTTACAAAAAAAATACTTAAGGGAGTTCTTTAACCAGAAACAAAAGGAAGAAAATTACTATAATGAAAACATGAAAGTATAAAACTCACTGGTAGAGGTACACTTTCAAATTCAGAATATGCCATGACTATAATGATGGTTGTGTGCAAATCTTTCAGCTCTCTAGTATGAAGGTTAAATGTCAAAATGGTCAAAAATATCTACAGCTACAATAACTTGCTAAGGGATACACAATATAAATAGATGTGAATTATGACAACAAAATATAAATTGTGAGAAAGGAAGCTAAAATTCTAGATTATTTATATGAGACCAAAGTTAAGTTGTTATTATTTTAAAGTAATCTATTAAACTATATGATGTTTTATGTAAGCCCCATGGTAACTACAAAGTAAAAAATAACTAGCAAATATATAAATGAGAAAGAGAAAGAAATGAACACTTAGCACTACAGAAAATTTCCAAATCACAATGGCAGATAACAAGAGAATAATAAAGTAACAAAGGATCCACAAAACAACCAGAAAATAATTAACAAAATGGCAGGAGTTAAGGCCTTACCTATCAATAATAACCTTGAATGTTAATGTTTTAAACTGTCCAATCAAAAGACAGAGAGTGTCTGAATAGATGGAAAAAAACCAAGATCCAACTATATGATGCCTGGAAGAGACCCATTTTAGCTTTAAGGACACATATAGGCTGAAAGTGAAGGAACAGAAGAAGATATTCCATGCAAATACTAACCAAAAGAGAGCAGGGGGTGGCTATACTTATATAAGATAAAATAGACTTCAAGTCAAAAACTGTTACTAGAGAAAAAAGGTCATTATTTAATGGCTATTATGAACAATTATATGCCAACAAAGTAGATAACTTAGAGGAAATGAATAAATTTCTGGAAAAATATAGCCTACCAAGATTGAATCAGGAAGAAATATAAAGCTTGAACTGACCAATAATAAATGAAGAGATTGAAGAAGTAATTATAAACCTTCCAACAAATAATAGCCCAGGACCAAATGGCTTCATAGCTGGATTCTACCAAACAGTCAAAGAAGAATTATTAACAATACTTTTTAAACTTTTCCAAAAAATAAGCTAGAGGGAACACTTCAAACACATTTTATGAAGCCACTATTACCTTGGTACCTAAGCCAAACAAAGATATCACAAGAAAGAAAACTACAGGCTAATATCTCTGATGAACATTGATACAAAAATCCTTAATAAAACATTCACAAACTGAAGTCCACAATGCATCAAAAAGATGACACATTATGACCAGGTGGAATTTATCCCTGGCATGCAAGTTTGGCGTAACATATGCAAATCAATCAATGTGATACATCACATTAACAGAATGGAAGGAAAAAAACACATGATTATTCTCAATTGATATCTCAAGTCTGTGTCTCAACAGATGTATAAAAAAATTTAACAAAGTTCAGCATCCTTTTTTGAAAAAAACTCTTAAAATTTTAAGTATGGTAGGAAGATCCTCAACATAATGAAGGCCATTTGTGAAAAACTCGCAGCTAGTGTCATAATAAATGGTGAACAACTGAAAGCTTTTCCACTAAGATCTGGTATAAGACAGCAATGCCCACTCTCACTACTTCTATTCGACATAGTACTGAGTACTAGCAAAAGCAACCAGACAAGAAAAAGAAATAAAAGGCATCCAAATCACAAAGGAAGAAGTAAAATTCTATTCGTAGATGGCATGATCTTATATATAGAAAGCCCCCCAAATTCCACAAAAAACAGTCACAACTAATAAATGAATTCAGTAAATTTATAGAACACAAAATCAACATATAAAAGTTAATAACATTTTTATATCCAAATAAAAATGTAGCTGAGAAAGAAATCAATAAAACAATCCCATTTGTGATAGTATAAAAATACTTAGAAATAAATTTAACCATTAAAGTGAAAGATTTGTATGCTAAAAACTGTAAAACATTGATTAAAGAAATTGAAGTTACAAATAAATGCAAATAAATCCTGTCTTTATGAATAAGAAGAATTAATATTATTAAAATGTCCATACTACTTAAGGGAATATATAGATTTAATATAATCCCTGTCAAAATTACAATGTTATTCTTCACAGAAATAGAAAAAACAATCCTAAAATTTTTATGAAATCAAAAAAATACCCAAATAGCCAAAGCAATATTGAAAAAGAAAACTAAAGTTGAATCCATCATGCTTCCTGATTTAAAATTATATTTCAAAGGTATAATAATCAAAACAGTATGGTACTGGCATAAAAACAGAACCATAGTCCAATGGAACAGAAGAGAGAGACCAGATAGAAATTCAAGCATATATAGTCAATTAATTTTTGACAAGGGCAACAAGACTACATAATGGGGAAAAGATAGTTTCTTCAATAAATGATGCTGGGAAAATTGGATTTCCCTATGTGAAAGAATAAAATTGGACCCCTATCTTACACCATACACAAAAGTCTATTCAAAATTTATAAAAGGCCTAAATGTAAGACCAGAAACCATAAAACTTCTACAGGAGAACATACAAGAAAAGCTCCTTGACATTGGCCTTGGAAATGATTTTTTGGGTATCACATCAAAAGCTCAGGCCACAAAAGCAAAAATAAATACATGAGACTACGTCAAACTAAAAAGCTTCTGCACAGCAAAGGAAATAATCAACAAATGAAAAGGCAGCCTATAGCCTGAGAAAAAATATTTGCAAACCACATATCTGATAAGAGGTTAATATCTACAATTTATAAAGAACTCTTACAACTCAATAGCAGAAAAACAAATAACCTGATTAAAAAGTGGGCAAAGGACCTGAGCAGACATTTCTTCATAAAAGACATAAAAATGGCCAACATATTAATATATGTTAAAAGGTGCTTAACAAGACTAATCATCAGAGAAATGCAAATTAAAACCACAAATTTGTGAGTTATCACCTCATCCCCCTTAGGATGATTATTATAAAAAAGATAAGAAATGAATGTTGGTGAGAGTGTGGAGAATGGGGAACTCTAGTACACTGTTGGTAGAAATGTAGATTGGTCCAGCCATTATGGAAAATAGAATGGAGGTTTCTAAAGAAATTAAAAATAAAACTACTGTATGACCCAGCAATCTCTCTTCTGGGTATATACCCAAAGCGGATGAAATCATAGTCTCGTAAAAATATCTGCATTCCCATGTTCATTGCAGCATTATTCACAAAAGCCAAGATAAGGAAACAACCTAAGTGTCAATCGATGGACAAATGGATAAAGAAAATGTGTTTTTTATATATATGTATGTATAAGTGTATGTATATATATGTATGTATGTATATGTATATATACACACACGATGCAATATTATTTAGCCTTAAAAATGTAGGTCCTGCCATTTGCCACAACACAGATAAACTTGGAGGACATTATGCTAAGTGAAATAAACCAGACACAGAAAGAAAATACTCCATTAGCTCACCTATATGTGAGATACATACAAAGAGAATGAAACAGCGATTACCAGGAGCCGGGGGGTGGGGGAGGAAATGGGGAGATGTAGGTCAAAGAATACAAAGTAGCAGATATGTAGGATGGATGTGAGGACTATAGTTAATAAAATAATATTAGAGCTTTTTGTTAAATAAGTAGATTCTAGGTGTTCTTGTCATAAAAAAGTAACTGTGAGGTGATAGATATATTAATCTGCTTCAGTATAGTCACCATTTTGCTATCTATATATATATCCTATAATATCATGTTGTAAACCTCAAATATATACAATAAAATTTATTTTTAAAAAAAGTTAGAAATTTTATTTACCATTTTATTTTTTGTGCTCATTTTCTGTATATTTAAATATTATGGGTATATATATTCTATATATTTGAATACTTTTCAATTTCCATAAATATCTCACAGTCTTTATTGATTCTGTAGAAGTTTTCATAAGTTCAATTTCTGCGTTTTGATAAATTATGTTTTGGCCTATTCCATTAAGTTTTCTTGAATCCTAAAATTAGATATTTGGGTTAGAGAGCACTTCCACATTTGTAGAAGATACTGTCTTTCCAGGTACACTCATCCCTGAAGATAGATAGGTTTGGCTCGTAGCCAGGCAGTTTCTGACATTACTGATGCACTTAACACAATTTTCTGTGTTTGCATCCCAGTAAGCGAGTCAGTCTCCTGGCTCCCTTAGGGTAAGTCCTTTCTCCTGGGCCAGGAGAAAGTCAGTATCACTAATTGGGCATCTCTCTCCCACGAAAGCTTTATGTTCCTCAGACAAGGCTCCAGTATGCGTGAGCCACAATCCAGCTCTTCCCATGAGGTTGCAAGCTCCTCCCAGATATCTCCACGGCCCCCTTCACCCTCACTTCCGGACAGAAATACTGTCTTCCCGGACCGCCTGTTAAACTGGAAGGCCCTACGCACTCCTGCTGGTGCTCCCTTCTCACTGCCTCCCTTCCCTGCTTTCCAAAGCTCTGAACAATCTTCAACGTAATATATGCGTTTTGCTCCTCTTCTTTGTTTATTTGCTCAATAAATAAAGCAGAAGAGCAATTCTCTTTTGCTCATGGCTCTGTCCCAGCCCTTAGAACAGTACTTGGCACATAGCAGACACTCAGTAAATTGCCATCGAGTGACGGCGCAGGGGAGATGCCATCCGTGTCCTCACCTGTCGAAAGGAGTCCAAGTCTTGCTTTTAGCCCAGCAGGACACTCTGACATCCACATTGGCAAACCTGCTCTGATAGAATGTTTGCAACGAGAGACTTCTCCCGTGACTCACATCATAGACTTTCCGGAAGGCCCCCTTGCCATATGGTCCAGGAAATGTTTCCTTCCTGGTGCACATCCACTGTCGTGTCTTGAATCATTGCCTCGCCGTATCTCTGTGGCTTCTTTTCCCTTTGCTGATCAGCATGTTCATTTTCAAAAGCCAGAAGACTGGCTTTGGGAAAGGTAACATTCTCATTCATTTGGCAAGTGTTCTAGGCACTTTGCTTAAGGAGTTTTTATTCTAGTCAGAAGGGGAAAAAAAGAGCCTGTGAAGCCTACAGTGGACGGACTGGACAGCATGTCAGGGCCGAGTTGCCCCCAGTGTTCATTTGGTGACAAGAGTAAATATATTAAATGTAAATTCCTTTTTCTGACTTCTCTTCCCACACCATTGAAAGAGGGGGAGCTCTAGAGGAACATCCTCTTGTCTCACAGAGCTGAATGAGCATAAGAATTCCTAGGATTAAAAAGCATCTGAGCAGTGAAGAGGTAGAGGGAAAGCGGAGGCAGAAGAGGGAGCGGGGAGGGAGAAGAGTGAGGCTGCGGGTTGGGAGCAGGAGGAAGGAGGACTAAAGGAGGTTTTGAAGGCATCATTCTGTGTGCTCAAGGTACACTGCCTACCTCTCCCCCATGCACTTCCCTCTAGAGTGTAATTAGTGTCATTCAGAAATTTTTCTAATTTTTTTTTAATTTTAAGAAAGATTGGATAGATATATTAATCTGCTTCAGTATAGTCACCATTTTGCTATCTCTATATATATCCTATAACATCATGTTGTAAACCTCAAATATATACAGTAAAAGGTAGGAGCAATTGATAGCAAGACCAAAAAGTCAAACACCTACGA
This sequence comes from Mirza zaza, assembly GCA_008750895.1. Classification (NCBI taxonomy): domain Eukaryota; kingdom Metazoa; phylum Chordata; class Mammalia; order Primates; family Cheirogaleidae; genus Mirza; species Mirza zaza. The sequence goes on from VSMD01048560.1 coordinate 12,767, forward strand.
AGGGAAAGCCCGATAGGTAGAACTGGCAGAAATTACTCGGGGAATGGCTCCAGGTTGACAAGCAGCCTGGCATGGTCCCCTGCATCTAGACCCGGATGCCCTTCGCTGAGACTGAGGGGAGGGAAGTGGTGCCTTCGCGCATTCTGGGAGAGAACACACCAGGCATTAATGGTTGTTGAAAGTATGTGAATAGGAAAATAATGCGATGAGAATTACACTTAGATTATTTTGGCAGTAGCCTAGGACCTGTGTTTTGGAGTGGGGAGAGATGGAGCACATTATATAAAGAGTGTTATTACATTTTTTCATTTCCCTTAAATTTGCAAAATTAGTGCCCTCTTGGGTATGATTTTATTTTGCCTTGCAGTAACAGTTTTTTTGAGAGGAACACATCTCCACTTTCACAAGGTAAATCAGTAGAAAGTAGGAGTCACATGTTAAAATGCATTTGAGGACACTTGCTGGGGACTTGAGTCTGCATGGAAAGCAGGCTCCCCGTGCTGCCCTCTGCTCCACATTCCTCTCCCCTGCTGTGGACTCTAAGAGGTCTGTGCCACTGTCTAGACGTCACTGACCAAGCTTTCCAAAATTAGCAGAGAAGCCTACATTGTTGGTAACACTTTTCTGTCCTGAGTTGATGATGTTAATTTTAAGAGATGTATGAGTGGCACACAGAGCTGGCCTTGGGAGTGGACAGAGAGTGGGGTTTTGGGGCTCTCAGGAGGGCCTAATGCCTGCTCAGAACTTTGCCCACCCAAAGTCAATTCCACATTAGAATTTTATCTTTTATATTAAGGCCATTAATTCTATATTACTGTGTTTAGGTAATGCCCTTTGTATTCTCAAGGTCTTGGCAGGCAGCTCTCTTGCTAACAGGTGCCTCCTGCTCTCCTTTCCCAGCATAGTGACCACTCACCCCACCAGGGTGCACCTGCACCACCACCCCCACTTCCTCACCACCATCACCTTCACCACCACCCTCACCACCCTCACCACCGTCACCATCACCCTCACCACCATCACCCTCACCACTCACCACCCTCACCACCATCACCCTCACCACTCACCACCCTCACCACCATCACCATCACCCTCACCACCATCACCCTCACCACTCACCACCCTCACCACCGTCACCATCACCACCTTCACCACCATCACCATCACCATCACCCCCACCACTTACCACCCTCACCACCATCACCCTCACCACTTACCACCCTCACCACCATCACCATCACCACCTTCACCACCACCACCATCACCCTACCACTCACCACCCTCACCAGCATCACCATCACCACCACCCTCACCACAATCACCATCACCACCACCCTCACCACAATCACCATCACCACCACCCTCACCACCATCACTATCACC
>VSMD01048562.1:3112-30633 GCA_008750895.1 Mirza zaza
GGGTGCGGGGCGGGCACGGGACAGAGGGTGGGGGGCGGGGGGCCGGGCTCCCGCTGCGCGCCGCAGCCCACCCCCCGCCCCCTATGGCTGTGCTCCTAAGTTGGGCCCACTGGAGCGCCCGACGCGGGGCGGCTCCGGGCGCGGGCGCGGGCGGTGAACGGTCAGAGCAGTAAGGGGCGTCCCGGGCGTGGGGGCCCCAAGCCCCGCGGGCAGAGGAGCACTGGGCCGATCCCGGGCCGGCGGCTGCAGGGCTCCGGGGGTCGGGCGCCCCGGGCCGGTGAGGGTGGTGGTGGTGCTGGAGAGGTGGGCGGAGGCTCCCGAGGCGTGGGGGGCGCGGGAAAGACAGACCTAGGGCTATGGCTTATATCGGCGTGGGGGCTGCAATGGGCTCCCGACATCCCTTCGGGGTCTCCGCGGAGGGTCTCACGGGGCGGGCGGGCGGGGGCGGGGGCGGGGGCTCCGGGGTCCCGCGGCTGCGGCGCCGCGCTTTACTTCTTGAATATGTCCTGCAGCGGCCCGGGCAGGTACTTGATCACCGTGTCCAGGATGCTCTCATCCTCCTCCTCCGGCTCGTCCCCGCAGCCCGGGGGGATGGCCTTCTTGGGCCGCGTCAGGCTGCCCTCCGCGTTGGCCTCCATGGCGGCCTGGGCCTCCGCCTCGCGCTCCTCCTTCTTCTTGATGCCGTACTGCGGGGAGAGGGCGGGGTGGGGGCGCGCACTCCCCAGGGCTCCGGAGAGGCCCCGCCAGCCCGCGAGGCGCGCCAGCACCGACGGCCCCCAGGAATCGGGAAGGAGAAGGGACCCCACCCTGGAGAGGGCCTGGGGGGTGGGAGACCCCACGGAGAATGGGGGTGGGGGTGAGAGCCCACTGACCGCGCGTCTCGATGGGGGACGTGGGAGGGGGGGCTCGCATCTTCCTGGGGGTAGTCAGTGCTGCGACCCCACCCTGGGCTCCCCCTGCACCTGGCTGTGGTCCTGCCTTCCAGGATACCTCTCCCTGGGGCAAGAAGGGGCATTGATGGAAAGAGCCCAGATGTTGGTGGCAGACTCTCCTGCCCAGCTCCTGTGTCCTGTAGTCGCTCCCTGGTTCCTGGCCCATGGTCCCTGGATGCCGCCCTGCCCCAGTCCCTGGCAGGCCACGCTGCAACTCCAGGGGTGGGGAATCTGCAGCCTCACGGCCACATGTGGCCATCCAGATCCCCTAGTGCGGCCCCTCGACCAAATCCAAACTTAACAGAGATGGACTTTGGGACCATCTTGGGATTTGTTCTGTAAAATCTGGATTCAGTCAAAAGGCCATATTCAAGGATCCAGAAGGCCACATGTGGCCCCAAGGCCACAGGCTCCCGAGATCTTCCTGGATGTTAATTAAGATAAGGATGGAGCCGGGCGTGGTGTCTCACGCCTGTAATCCTAGCTCTCTGGGAAGCCGAGGCGGGCGGATTGCTCAAGGTCAGGAGTTCGAAACCAGCCTGAGCAGGAGCGAGACCCCGTCTCTACTATAAAATAGAAAGAAACTAATTGGCCAACTAATATATATAGAAAAAATTAGCCGGGCATGGTGCCACATGCCTGTAGTCCCAGCTACTTGGGAGGCTGAGGCATCAGGATTCCTTGAGCCCAGGAGTTTGAGGTTGCTGTGAGCTAGGCTGACGCCACGGCACTCATTCTAGCCTGGGCAACAAAGCAAGACTCTGTCTCCAAAAAAAAAAAGATAAGGATGGAGATGAGGTCATCCTGGATTTGAAGGGCCTCAATCCAGGAGAGTGTCCTTGTCTGAAACAGAAAGGGACACCCAGACATAGAAGAGAAGGTGGTGTGGAAACGGATTAGACTAGAGTGGTGTCACGCCCTCCCTTTTGGAGTTACTCTTTGTAACAGTACCAAGTGAGAGAAAGCGCACACCTGTAGGTTCTCAATTTACTTAACAAATCACTTGAGTCCCAGTAAATGCCCAGTGGCTTGTCTCTGATTATCTTAAAACAATGGGAGCCTTTGGACAAAGCTTCATTTCTTTAACCAATTACAAATCAAAGAATCTTTTAAGCCCACCTATAACCTGTTAGCCCCCTCCCCTTTAAGATGTCCTGCCTTTTGGGACCAAACCAACATACAACTTCCATGTATTGACTTATTCCTGTCTCTGTGAATGTGTAAAACCAATCTGTAATGTGGCCGCCTGGGACACAGGACCTCTTGAGGCCATTTGGTCTGGTCAGTTGGTCACACACATTCAGCTCAAAATAAACCTCTTTAGATTATTTTAGAGTTTAGTTTTTTTTTCTGCTAACAAACAACCTGCTGCCTTGGGGATGGTGGGAACAGAGTGGGGCCGGGCTGGGGGCTGGTGCATCTAGGGGTAGAGCCCCCCCGACCAGGTCCAAGGTTCTGGGCTGCAGATTTAGGGTGGCAGCAGAGCAGAGGTGGGGCACTGGCAGAGGCATTGAGTGGGGAGCATCTGGGAGAGCATGCCAGCAATGTATAAGATCAGCAAGGACTTCAAAGTCCTACTGAAGAGCACACAAGTGCAGGGTCACCAGCCTTGGGGAGGGGGTGTTTCTGCCAAGGAGGACCCCCCTTGACTGCCCATTCCCCCATTTCTGGCTTCTTTTCTCCTCACCAGCCCTTCCCAAGGGAAGGGGTGGGCTCTGCTCCTGTGCCTGGTGCCTAACCTAGGTCTCCAAGGAGACCCCCCTCCAGATGGGAGCTACCTGTTAGCCCTCACCCCTCAGGGCAGCCTCAGCAGCTGTCCCCTGCCCTGGGGCTGTGGGTGGCTTCAGGTATGGGGGATGCAAAGGTACTTTCAGCCACTATGCTCCCAGCCCACCTGTGACCAGAGTGCCTGGGGGCACTGGCAAGAGGCCATTCATGGGCTTGCCTCAGCACCCTCTGCACGGAGAAGGGGGGAGATGGCAGGAACATCTGGGCAGGGGTGGGCATGTCACCCAGAGGGCCCTGTTAGCACAGAACCAGAGCACTGACACATCAGCAGGAAGAAAGGACCAGGCACCCCCTGGTCACTGTCCCCTGTGCCCCACCAGCAAGAAGAGCCAGGTCCTTGTCCTGGGCCACTATGATGGTGTCCCTCCTGGGACAGCCTCACTGGGACAGGCAGCAGCCCCAGGCATGGAAAGGGAGGGAGGAGCATGTACTCTGTGTCCTGTGGGCGGTGCATGGGCAGTTGACAGAGATGCCACCAGGAAATGGGGCAGGCCAGAGAAAGCTTCCTCCAGCCAGCATGGGAGCTACAGCGGGAGGGCATCTGTCCACATGGCAGCAACATGTGTGCTGTGGCGAGGACTGCAGGCCTGACCCAGGAGGCCGTGCTCCCGAGGTGTATACTCACAGCAAGGTGCTACAGCGGGAGGGCATCTGTCCAAACGGCAGCAACATGTGTGCTGTGGCGAGGACTGCAGGCCTGACCCAGGAGGCCGTGCTCCCAAGGTGTATACTCAGGCAAGGTGCTCAGGAACGTGCTTGTCACAGCAGGAGCATGCAGTGTGTGGTTGAGCAAAGAGACCTCCTTGACTGGGAAAGTGGCCTCAGGGAGGTGAGGGTCTAGAAAGAGACCTCGGGCCCTGCCACCAATTCATGGGTCACTCTGAGCTTGGCCAGAAGTGCCAGTCACTCCTCTGAGGTTCAAGATCCTTCTGAGGCTGAGGCCACTCTGGGCTAGACCTGAGGGTTAGGGTTACTCTGTCCGGGGCTCAGGGCTCCTGACCTGGGTGGCTTCCATGTGGTCTGCCCGAGACCTGATTCTGAGGTTCTGAGCTCCAGAGACCAACGCCCCGCCACACCGGGGCAGGGGCCACCAGTTGTTGTGCTGGGCAGCGGCTCTCCAGGAACAATGCCCCAAGACAGGACCACAGGAGAAGCTGGGCCCCCCGTGGACCACTAGAAACCACACCCTTGGTGCTGGCCACTTGGGGGGATCTCAGGGTGGACCTGACATATAGGAGGAGACACTAAATCCTGAAAACACTGTGCTATTGAGAAAACACAGCACGGGTGCTAAACAGTACTGAGAACCAATAATGTGACCAGACAACTAGCGGTCAGCTGTCAGCAGCTCATCAACACCTGTTACCAGCGGTGCACACTGGGATCTGGCCTAAAGCAAGCCCAGGATGGGGGTTGGGGGGTGAGCCGGGTGGGGCTCAGACCTGCCAGCTTCTCGCCTGGGCCCCAGACTGAAGGTTCTGGCTCAGCTGCCAAACGTGCGTGGCTGGAAGCACATGCAAATCCGGCGGTGCACACCTAGACAGGCTGTGGGCGTGCAAACTGCGCACAGGGGCCAGTCTCCCCTTCTGGCCTGGCCCCACCCACAGGGCCTCATGCTGGGCGGCAGGAGCAAGGTGCTCCTCTGGAAACGGTACCCACCCCCTGAGATGAAAAGTCCCAGGCTGTAGGCTGCCTGGGGAGCCTGGCACTCCAGAGGACAGGTCACCCAGGCCCAGCCCTTTGGTTCCCATCTGCAGAGAAGCCTTGGACAGAGTGACTGGTGTGAACTAAAATAAAATCTTAAGGCTCACCCCCACCCCCACCAGCTGACTGAATGGACCCCTATTGGCCAAAAGAATATCCTAAAACTAAATTGTCTGCCAAGAGGAGGGAGGTCAGGCATGCCTCCTCATGCCCCCTCCCTTCTTGGGGACATCCTTTTTAACCCACTAACACGCTTAAGGGCATGCAAGACAAACCTGCAGGTCCTCAATTTACACAACAAATATATATCATCTCTGATTAACAGAGATTAACAGACCTCCTTATCTTAAAACATTCTAAGCCTTTAGAGAAAGCTTCCTGTCTTTAACCAATTACAAGTCAAAGAATATTTAAACCCTTCTGTAACCTGTAAGCCCCCCATTCAAGATGGGTCACCTTTTCAGGCCAATCCAATGTATGCCTCCCACATATTGATTTATGACTTTACCTGTAACCCCCATCTCCCTGAATGCATAAAACCAAACTATAACCCGGCCACCGTGAGTCCACTTGCTCAAGGCTTCTTGGGCATGGCTCTGGGTCATGGTCCTCAAATTTTGCTCAGAATAAATCTCTTTAAAATTATTTCACAGAGTTTGGTTTCTTCCATTGACACTGGGCCCCCCTTCTCTGACCAGCCTCCAAGACGCCTTGGGGACATACACAGTCAGAGAGGCTGGAGGAAGCCTGGCCAGTGGGACCACCAGGCACCACACCTGAGGGCAGGGTTTCCACCTGTGGGGAACAGGGAAGGCGGCGGGGTTGGGGTACCACCAGCAAAGGCCTGAGTGGCAGAGGGCCCTGCAGAACTGGTGTGGACATGGGGTCTGGGGCATCGGGTACAACCGGGCCTTCAATGCTACTTCAAGGACCCGTGGGCTGGGTGGGCATCCCAAGAAAGCTGTTCTTATGAACAGGTGTGAGGCCTCAAGTCCTTGTCACCTCTCACACCCTCCTGGGCCCAGACCAAGTCCAGAGAGACAGGCTGGTGCCAGGACAGCAGGGCCCAGCCCCTCCCCCTGTGGGTGTTGGTATTCCTGGGGCTTGGATCCCTTCGGAATCCTGGCGTAACCCCAATAGCTACCCTCCTCATCTGGGCTGCATCCTATTTTTAGAAATAGCTTTCTTTTTGAGACAGGGTCTCACTGTATTGCCCAGGCTAGATGCAGTGGCGTCATCTCACTGCAACCTCAAACTCCTGGGTTCAAGCGATCCTCCCACCTCAGCCTCCTGAATAGCTGGGACTACAGGCACATAGCCACTGTGCCCAGCTAATTTTTCTATTTTTATTAATAGTAGAGATGGGGTCTCACTCTTGCTCAGGCTGATCTTGAACTCCTGACCTCAAGCCATCTCACTCCCCCAAGAGTGCTAGGATTACAGGTGTGAGCCACTACACCCAGCCTAGAGAGTCCTATCTTGAGGTTTAACTTCGCTATTTCCCTATTTCTCTTCCCCATATCCAGACTGCTAGAGGTTTGTTGAATTTGCTGGGAATATGAATTTCTTCACAATTTCCAGGAAAATAAGAGAAAACAGTAGTGAAGATGGGTTTCAGGGGCCTTTCTTTAGACTTTCTGGAAGGCTGAGGGCAGGCAGGCAGCAGGTGGGCGCAGCCTCCCGGCCTGGGCAGGGTGGTGGCCTGGGCCTCCTGGACAGAAGAGCCGGCGGCCTCCAAACCTGCACCCAGGAGCCTCCCACCAGCCTCCAGCTCTGGACCCCCATACAGCAGCTGCGGAGGTGCTGCCCTGAGACCTGTCCTGAACCCACCCAGGGTGCCCTGTGGGCCCAGAATCATCTCACTCTCTGCTCTGGCCCGTGGTGAGGGTCTCAATCCTCCACCTCCCCCAGGTGTGGCCCATTCCCTGTGAGGGGCCAAGTGCCACATGTAGGCCGAGCCACCCAGTCTCTGACCTCTGCTACCCTATCCCCACAGCCCTTGGGACCTGGCCAGGAGCACTCTGTGCCTGCCCCATCCTGGCTCTGGGGACCCCACAGAATGAGGTGGGCCTGGGACAGCCCTAAGCCCCTCAGGTGGCCAGGTCTGCCTTCTCACTGTGACACAGACGGGCGGACACACATGGCTTCCCAGCCCAGCGAGCTCCCAGCCCATGCCTGTCAGTGTCTCCCCTCAGCTCTGCTTGGGGGGCTTGGCTCTCAGCTCATTCTTTCTCACTGTTCCCTGTCTCTCTGCCTCTGTTGGTATCTGGGTCTCGGCCTATCTCTGTCTCTGTCTCTAGCTGTCTCTCTCTCTGTCTCAGTTTCTTTCTCTCCCTATCTCTCTCTCTCCTTATCTCTGTCTCTCTGTCTCTCTGCCTGTCCCTATCTCTGTCTCTCTCTGCCTCCCCATCTCTGTCCTCTGACCCCCACTCTCCCTTCTGCTCCTGTCCCGTCCTTGTTCCCGACACCCGTGTCTCTAGGCACAGCCTACATGAAGCCTGGCTGCTCTGCTGTGGTCTGGTCAATGGGGTGTTTTCCCGACTTCCCCACTGCCCTGGGCCTGGACTCGCACTGAGGCAGGGTCGGGTCTGCTTGGGGAGTGGGGAGGCCGTGAGCTGCTGTCACAGCAGAGTCGGAGGAGCTTTCTGCAGCGCCCCCAGGAGATGGATCCAGTGGCCCCTGGCGTGGCGTTGGGGTGCACGGCCCCCATCCCGGGCACTCTACCCTCTGTGGTGCATGGGGGGGGAGGGGCACCGCTACACAGGCCTTTGTGGGCTCAAAGAGCTGGGTGAGCCCCACCTGTGTGGCCCACTGCCCTCCCCAGCACTGCCCTCTGTCCACCCTGGGAGGTCCCCTTGAGGACCACCAGAGCCAGCCCTCCCTGCTCAGCTGACAAATGGAAACAGCTTCTCTCTCTGCTCAGGGTGCCGCCAGCAGCACGGAGGACCCCGGGGGCTGAGCCTTCCCACCCTGCACCCAGGGCACCTCAGCAGTCCAGGTCCAGGGACCAGGCGACCCCCTTGGGGACACCACTCCCCCAACCAGACCCACTGCAGCCCCACCCTCAGAGCCATGCACCGGAACCGCCCCACACCCCCATCTGCCCACGGTCCTGCCCTAACCCACCCAAGGTTCTGCTTCCTGCCAGTCCCAGCCAGCCCGGCCCACTGCGGGCGCTGGTGGACCAGGCCGAAGCAGCTGCCCTGACTGCCTCCCCAGCCTCTACCTGGCCGCTGGAGGGACAGATTTGTCACTGTGCTTGGCGCCTGGGCCCTGCTGCAAACTCAGCCTCGCACTGGGCTCTTGCTCCGGGCCTTGGTGTCCTCGTCTGACGGGCACGGTGCTCTCTGGCTGCCCCGCTCCCGGTGGAAGCTGGGTGCCCCGGCCTTGTGCATCCCAGGAGGTATGGGTCCCCCCTGAGGGATGTCCCCCCCAAGCCTCAGGAGCATCTCCTGGACAGATGGTTGTGGCCTGGGCGGCCTGGCCCCACCTCCTCCTGCAAGGCCTCCCCTTGGAGTCAGAGGCCCAGAGACGCCATGGGGACTGGCCAGCCTGCCATGAGGAGCAGGACGGCCTCACAGAGTGAACCCCCCCATCCAGATGTGGACACCGGGGGGGTCACCCCACTGTCCTGCCTCCCCCACATCTGACCCCCTCCCCAAAGCTCCAAGGGTATGTTCTGAGACCCTGATAGAAGGCCTTGCCCTCTCCCCCAGGACTCCCTCCACTCCAGAGGGCATCCAGGCCCCACCGAGCCCTCTTCCCGGCAGGTGATGCTCCTGCAGGGCCCGGCCCTGGTGCCCACCTTGTCTCGGATGCCCTGCCGCATGACCTCTCGCTCGGCCTCCATCTTGGCATACTTGGCTTTGCGCTCTTCCTCCTCCTGGCGCAGGGCCTCCTGGCGCTCCTCCTCTTTCTTGGCCGCATCTGGGTCCTTCTCCTCGTCACCCCCGAGCATCTTCCCCATGTCCTTGGTGGCCCCTGGGACAGAAAGGCAGCAAGTCAGGCAGCCGCGTTCAGACACCGTGTCCAGGGCTGGGCTGGCCTCCCGGCCGCTCCCTGACCCTTCAGCCCCCACCCTGGGCTCCAACTGTCCAGCCCCTCAAGGCAAGGGCGCTCCTGTGGGAGGGGAGCGGGTGCAGCTGTGCGGATTTGCAAGAGGGGGGCTGTGTGCTCTGTCTGCATCCAAGTGTGGCTGTGTCTACACGTGTGGCTGTGCGCGTTTATGCATGCATGTGTGGCTGTGTTGTGGTGGAGTGTTTATTTGTGTAATGTGCTCGTGGCTGTGTGTGTGTCTGCGTGAGCTCCTGGGGGGCTGGTGTGTGTCTCCTCTGGGTCCTGTGTCCAGCAGAGGCGGTGGAAGAAATAGCCGGACATGCAGATGCATAGTTGGGGAGCAGGGCTGGACACCTGTCCAGGGGGCAAGGCCTCCAGCTCTGACTGCCATGACGAGCGCTGGTGCAGGGGCTGGCAGTGGCTCTGGCCCGGGCTGCAGGTGGCTGCATGCCGCTGGCACCGAGGCCCTAATTTCTCCGTTGTGCAAGCCACCACTTTTCTCATGAGCTCCTGAATCACAGGCCCCACAAACACCTCCCTGAACGCCTTCTGTGACTCGGCCCACAGGACAGAGACATGTAATTACAGCCTCTGAACATGGCAGGCACCATGGTGAGCCCTGGCCCTTCAGTGGCTCCAAGGAGCAAAGCAGCCTCCGCTGTGAGGTGGCCCAGCAGGTCAGCCAGTCTCAGCCACGAGCAGCCAGTCCCAGCGCTGCTGGGTGTCAGGGGCTGGCTGGTCTGGGGCCCCCCAACTTGTGTTCACACACCACAGCCAGCAGGAACAAAGCCAGTCATCCCTGTCACCTCTGCACGGGTGGACTGGGACCAGCCTCATTTGTGAGGGGACTGTAGCCACGGGCTGCCCCGTGTCAGCCACTCTCCTCCCAGGAGGGCAGACAGGGACCAGCAACTGCCATCCCCCTCCCCAGCCTCTGAGCTCTGGCCTTGAAGCCAGACCTCCTCCTGAGGACTGCCCCTGGATGGGCAGGAATGTGTCTGAGCAGCCAGGGCTGGCACCCCCTTGCCCCTGTGCCAGATGTGACCCCTGGCCCCTCTCTCTGACTGTAGCAAGTCTGTGCTCTGGTTCTACGTTGTTATGTCCCTGGCGATCCTGATACCGCCCTCGCGTCTGGTACCAAAAGGTCCTTGGGATAGGGAACCTAGGAGGTGCCCTTTCCTGCAGATATCTGTGCCACGTGCTGCCTCTGCTGCCCTCTCAGAGTGACTGCTGTCTCCTGCGGGCAGAGGGAAGGCCATCAGCTGTTGGCGCGAACAGCTTTTAGGTTGTATGTTCTGGACTGAAAACTGCATGTCCTCAGGCTGGGCCACACCTACAACACGTCAGCCTCCCCACCCCGATAATTCTGGCTGTCCAAAACTTTAACATAGGTGGTGGAGCGTGGTGGACCAATGCCATCTTGTTGCCCTTGTCACTGTGGGGACAGAGAGCCGGCCTGTGCCAGGTACTTGGCCAATGGCATGGATCTGGACTCTAATAGAGAACTAAAGGCCTTGCGGTCAGCTTTCAGTCTCATCTGCAAACTTTGCAAAGCAGATTTTATGCCAATAACTCAAGGGAAACTGGGTCATAGAGTAGAATTGCTTCTAGATTCCAACAGTCCCCCCAGATAATCAGACTGGACTCTCTCTGCCTCCGTGCTGCATCTCTGGCACGTGTGTGGGGAGGCAAGGACAAAACCCTGCCAGCACCGCTCTTGTGTAAGTCTTACCCCCTCTGGGACACACATTCACACCAAAGTGAGAGCGACCCCACAGCTCCTTCTCCCTCCTGGAAAGTACTGGCCTCTTAAAGCGGACGTGGGTGGACCTGGTCTCCCAGCCTTACCTCGCTCCTGGGAGGAAAGGTTCGAGGTAGGGCTGGAGGGGCTGTCTGCCTCAGTGGGCCAGTCCCCAGCCTGCCCCTCCAGGGGCGCGCAGGCCTAGGACTGAAGCAGGCACTTACTGGGCACCGGCTATGTGTTGAGCGGTGAGCCCTGCTGCAGAGTGCCTGCTGGGGCTTGCCCTGGGCCCTGCCCTGAGTGTCGGTGCCCCCACTCGAGCCCCGGCCTGGTCCACTTGGCCAAAGGGGCCGCGGGAAGGACCCCTTTTAAGGAGGAGCTAGCCCTGATGTCAGGGACAGCTCCAGGAGGCTGGATGACCTCCCCAGCCAGGGGAGCCAGCTGCAAAGCCACTATGTGTCAGAGAGGACCTGCTCTGGGGGTGCCCACAGCATGACCTCGAGAGTGCCACAACAGCACCCAGGCGCCTCCCATTACTGCACAAACTGCTTCCACAACTGCTGCCAAAAGCTGGGAATTAGGCGACACCAGGACGGCAGCAGAAACTGCAGGCAGCTTGTTCCTGGCACAGAATCCCAATGTGCCATTTGCTCTCCTGGCACCAATACAGCAGCGGAGGCTGGCACAGCCCACAGTCCTGAGTGCTGCTGCGGGGTGGGAGTGGGGCCTGGTGTCCTCGACCCAAGCCACCTGCCTGGCATCCCTGTACCCCATGGAGGCCAGCCTGGCCCACGCACAGATAGGAGCTTCTGCACCTCCAGTGCGTGGGCTGCGGTTTGCGCAGGTCCTCAGTCCACCACAGCCCCTGGGAAGAAGGTGCTGGACATCACCCAGTGACGGCACAGGAGTCCCACAGAGGGCTCAGGTTGGCACACCCTGCCAGCCTCAGCCCTGGCGCACACCCCACCCCAGGTCTCTGACTGCAGGACTCGGGGTGGAATACGAGGTGGGGCACAGCCCCAGGCATCCCACACCCTTCCCTGTGCCCCAGTGCCCACTCCGTGAGAAGTGCGGTTGGTGCCCACAAGGCTGGTGACCCTCCAGCGCCCAAGCGGACTTGCAGCAAGAGAATGGGCCCCATACCTGGGGGTGCAGAAATCCAACCACAGCAAGAGGCGGCCCTTGCCAGCGCCTGCCGTTCCTGACTGAGGGGTTGCAGACTGGACTCAGCCGCGCTGGGGGCTGCCAGACACACCCTGGACAAACAGGGCCCTTCCCTTGCTGCCCCCGAGCTGCCCTCAGAGTTGTCCATCCCCTTCAGCCTCCCAGACCCTACCCCTGGTCTTCCTCCTGCTCATATCCGGCTCTGGGAAACGTGTGCTGGCAGAGCTGAGGCCTGGGGACAGGGCGTGCGCTCAGCCCTCGACGTCCCCATCTGGGCCTGTGCCCTCAGGAACCTGTGCACCTGCGTTCTTCCCCAGGGAGCCCAGTTCCCAGAGCTCTGCCGGATTGGCTCCCACACCCCAGTGTCTTCCCGGGCATGTTTTGGCGGACTCCTTACGTACAGTAGCCATCCCTGGTCAAAGCCCTACTCCTAGTATCTGCTTATAGTGTGGGTATGCATTCGATTTGGTACACATTACACATAATTGTGGGGTTTTTTCTTTCCTGTTTTTTTTTTTTTTTTTTTTAGATAAAATCTTACTCTGTTGCCCAGCTTGGAGTGCAGTGGTGTCATCATAGCTCACAGCAACCTCAAACTCCTGGCTCAAGTGATCTTCCTGCCTCAGCCTCCTGCTCCCAGAGTGCTAGCATTACAGGTGTGAGCCACCTGTGCCAGGCCTATATTTCTTTTTAAATAAATATTTTAATAATACATAAGTGAAAGTTGATTCTTTTAAACTTTATTTTGAAATAACTTTAGACTTACAGAAGAGTCACAAAATCCTATACAGGGCTGTGCAGAAACGGGATGCAGAGTCAGCCAACACAGCACTCACCAAGGCTAAAGCCTGGACGTTGTGCTCATCCTCACCCTACTGCAACTCCACTTGGAAGCCACCACTTTTCCACAAATGTCCAAGATATTAAGTTGGGACTACAGGTCAGCAACACGATGCCTGGCTAATTTATCTATTTAGTAGAAACAGTAGACAGCTCAAGCAATCCTCCCACCTCGGCCTCCCAGAGTGCCAAGATTATAGGTGTAAGCCATGGTGCCTGGCCTTAAAGTCAATTTTTAAAAAGTGAATAATATTTTTAAATTTTAAATAAAATCATGTGAGGCCAAGGTGGGAGGATCACTTGAGGTCAGGAATTCAAGACCAGCCTGAGCAAGAATAAGAATTTTAAAATGTAAGAGCTATTTATCATGTGGTCAGCCACAAACAAACCTTAACAAACCCTGTAACTAACATGATAGTCCATGGGGAAATGGAAGCGTTTCCTGTAGGCTCAGTAACAATACTCATTCTCATGGCTCCTGTTTCCCTTTCTACCAGAGGATCCAGCCACTGCACTAAGACAAGAAAAACAAAAGGAATGAAGGTTGATAAGGAAGAAGTAAAACTGTCTTTATGAACAAAGGACAGGATCATCTGTGTGGAAAATCCCAAAGAATCTGCAAAACTATTACTACAACAAATAAGTGAATTTAGCAAGGTTACAAGATATGAGATTAACAAACAACAAGCAAATGGCTTTTTATATACTAGAAGCAAACAACTGGAAAGTGAATTTTAAAAAGAATTCTGCTAACAATGTTGCCAAAAACACAAAATAATCTATGACAATATTTTTAAAGACCACTTTACTAAAAACTACAAAATAGCTGGGAGAAATTAAAAAATACCTAAATAGAAACCAGCCTGAGCAAGAGCAAGACCCCGTCTCTACTATAAATAGAAATTAATTGGCCAACTAATATATATAGAAAAAATTAGCCGGGCATGGTGGCGCATGCCTGTAGTCCCGGCTACTCGGGAGGCTGAGGCAGTAGGATCGTTTAAGCCCAGGAGTTTGAGGTTGCTGTGAGCTAGGCTGATGCCACAGCACTCACTCTAGCCTGGACAACAAAGCAAGACTCTGTCTCAAAAAAAAAAAAAAAAAAAACCTAAATAAATATATAGATATATACCATATTCATGAACTTAATACTATTACAGTGTCAGTTTTCCTAGATTGCTCTACAGATTCAATGCAATCCCAAGCAAATGCAAGTTGACGTTTTTGAAAAAATTTACCGGCTGATTCTAAAATTCGTATGAATATGGGAAAAGACCTAGAATAGATAAAACAATTTTGCAAAAGGAGAAAAACTCTGGAGGACTTATGCCTGATTTTACTTACGATAATCAAGGCAGTATGGTATAAACAAAAGAAGAGACACACAGATCAATGGAACAGACTAGGGAATCCAGAAATAGAACCACACGTATACGCTCAATGGATTTTTGACAAAGCTGCCAAGGAAATTCAGAGGAAAGAACAGTCCTTTCATAATGGCACCGGATCAATTAGATATCCACATGTAAAATAAACAAACATGTAAATGTCTTCTCTTACCTCACACCCTATATAAACGTGAATTCAAGATCAATCATAGACCTAAATACAAAAACTAAAATTATAAAACTTCCAGAAGAAACATAAGAGAAAACTCTATGTGACTTTGGCTTAGGGATAGATTTCTTATATAGGTGACAGCATCAATCCTAAAAGAAAAAAATTGATAACTTGGACTTCATCAACATTAAAAACTTCAAAAGACACTATTAAAAAAAGTAAAAAGGGGCCGGGCGTGGTGGCTCCTGCCTGTAACGATAGCACTCTAGGAGGCCGAGGTGGGCGGATTGCTCAAGGTCAGGAGTTCAAAACCAGCCTGAGCAAGAGCAAGACCCCGTCTCTACTATAAATAGAAACAAATTAATTGGTCAACTAAAAAATATATAGAAAAAAATTAGCTGGGCATGGTGGCGCATGCCTGTAGTCCCAGCTACTCGGGAGGCTGAGGCAGTAAGATTGCTTGAGCCCAGGAGATTGAGGTTGCTGTGAGCTAGGCTGATGCCACGGCACTCACTCTAGCCTGGGCAACAAAGTGAGACTCTGTCTCAAAAAAAAAAAAAAAAAAAAGTAAAAAGGCAAGGCACAGACTGAGAGAATGTATTTGCAAACCACACATTTGATAAAGGTCTTATATCCAGAATGCATAAAGAACTATTATGACTCAGTAACAAGAACACAAACAACTTGATTTTAAAAATGGACAAAACACTTGGACAGATATTTCACCAAAGAAGAGCTACAGATGGCAAATAAATACTGTCATGTGTCACTGTTTTGGTCAATGACAGACTGTGTATATGATGGTGGTCCCATAAGATTATGACAGAGGTGAAAAATTCCTAGTGCCTAGTGACATCATAGCCACTGTAAGGTTGTAGTGCAACATATTATTACCTTTTCTATGTTCAGCTACATTTAGATACCCAAATACTTGCAACTGCCTGCAGCATTCAGTACCATAACACACTGTACAGGTGTGTAGCCAAGGAGTAACAGGCTCTACCAGATAGCCCAGGTGTGTAGTAGGCCGCCCCATCTAGGTGTGTGAGAGTAAACCCTATGACATTTGCACAACGACGAAGTTGCCCAATGGCACACTTCTTAGATCATATCCCTGTTGTTGAGTGACACATGCTTGTATGTGAAAAGATATCCTTGGCTATTACAAATATGGCTGATCAACATGATCAGTCATAAGGGAACTCAAACTTACATCACAAAGAGAGACCTCTGCGGACCTGCTCACATGTCTAGAATTAAAA
The DNA here is from genome assembly GCA_008750895.1 of Mirza zaza. Lineage (NCBI taxonomy): Eukaryota > Metazoa > Chordata > Mammalia > Primates > Cheirogaleidae > Mirza > Mirza zaza. The sequence goes on from VSMD01048562.1 coordinate 18,160, forward strand.
AGACTGACCATACTAAGTGTTGTTGAGAGGAACTGACTCTCATACACTGCTCATGGGACTGTAAATGGTACAGCCACTTTGAAAATCAATTTAGCAGTTTCTTTTCTTTTTTAGAAACAGTGGAGGCCGGGCGCAGTGGCTCACGCCTATAATCCTAGCACTCTGGGAGGCCGAGGCAGGAGGATCACTCAAGGTCAGGAGTTCTAAACCAGCCTGAGCAAGAGCGAGACCCCGTCTCTACTGAAAAAATAGAAAGAAATTAATTGGCCAACTAAATATATATAGAAAAAATTATCTGGGCATGGTGGTGCATGCCTGTAGTCCCAGCTACTTGGGAGGCTGAGGCAGAAGGATTGCTTGAGCCCAGGGGTTTGAGGTTGCTGTGAGCTAGGCTAACGCCACAGCACTCTAGCCCAGGCAATAAAGTGAGACTCTGTCTCAAAAAAAAAAAAAAAAAGAAACAGTGGAGACAAGGTCTCGCTCTGTCGCTCAGACTGGAGTGCAATGCTGTGGACCTCAAACTCCTGGGCTCAAGCGACCCTCCCACCTTGGCCTCCCAAAGTGCTGGGATTACAGGTGTGAGCCACCATACTTGGCCAGCAGTTCCTTAGAAAATTAAATACACCTATCATATGATCCAGAAATTCCACTCCTAGATATTTAACCAAAAGAAGTGAAAACTTAAGTTCACACAAAGAAAGGAACAGGAATGTTCACAACGGTTTTATTTGTAATAGCCAAAAACTAGAACCGACTCAAATATCTATCAATGGGTGAATGAACAAATAAAATGTGGTACATCCACATAAGGAGACACTTTTATAACTTAGCAATAAAAAAAGAGAACTGCGGATATACCCAACCACATGAAAGAATCCTCAAAATCTTTATGCTAGGTGAAAAAAGTCAGGCACAAAGTATATTATTTCATTCATGTAAAAGAAAGTGCAAACTAATCTGTACTGGCAGAGAAGGTCAGGATTGCCCGGGTCTGGTGGAGGAAGGACAGACTTTGAGGATGACAACCACGGCCATGGTGCCAACTTGTCGGAAAGTGCCCTTTCGTGGGCAGCACGAAGTGAACTAAGCTGCAGCAAAACCACCTTGATCTCAAGCCCTGACAAATTAAAAACTAGAGATGTCAGACGCCATCTTCCATGGCCATAATCTAATCAAGTTATAAATACTAGAAACATAATGAAACCCATAACTATAAAAATTCAAATTTTAGAAACATGTACCCAATTAACTCTTCAATTGAAGGGGAAATAAAAACTTCAGAAAACTCTAGAAAGCAGTGAAAAATAAACATTATATGTCTAAACTTAGGGCCCATGACTAAACTGTTTTGGGAGGAAAAATTATAGCCTTTCATTTTCAAGAAGAGAAGTATAGGAACTTTAGTATCACCTTAAGAAATGTGAAAGAAACCAAAATAACCCCAAATAAGAGAAGTAGAGAGAATTAACAGGAGAAAAGTGCAACTGAAGTGGAACAGGCCACAGCGTTGGTTCCTCTGCTCATACTGAAACTAAGAGCACAAGACATGTGCCTGCTATGGGGATCCACATGGTTTGGGAGGTCCTGCTGAATGTCACAAGGACATAAAATACGGTCACGCACCGTGTAACGAAGTTTTGGCCAAGGACACACTGCATGTACGATGGTGGTCCCGTAAGATTAGAGTGCTGTGTTCCACCGTGCCTTGCCTGCGTTGGCATGTGTTTAGCTACACATGTGTTTAGTGTACCACCACGCTACACCGGCCGCAGCACCCACCACAGTAACGCGCTGCGCAGCTCAGCGCCCGGGAGCAGCAGGCCACACCCAGAGCCGGGGCGTTCCACCTAGGTCTGTGTAAGTGCACTCTGTGGCCACAATGACAAAATCGCCCCGTGGCACCTTTCTCAGAAGGTATGCGTGTCGTTAACTGACTCAGGGCCGTCGTGCTTATCATATCGTGAAAGACCTCGCCGAGGTCAGGACCCCGCACCTGAGAAACTGGCGACCTTCCAGCGACAGCCCACCAGCACTCATTACAGACTGTGGTAGGGGCCAGCACAATCCTTATACCTGAGAAGTAGTAGTTTTGCCCCCTGCTATCAATGACAAGCTAGAAACAGAGATGAGGACGACGTTCCATCCACACGAACACATTAACTGCCATGTGAGTTGTATTTAGCTCACTCTAGTTTTAAGCCCAGGGCCTTGTAAAGAGGATGTAACTCACATGTCTCTTCACCTTTGGAGCCACGTGAACTATTTTTCAAGTTGCATGTAACTCACGCACAGAAAACAATAAAAAATAGCAAATTTTTCATTAAATTAGAAAGGATCATTTTGTTTTTGAAGTTTCCGTTCTATTTTCCTTTTTTTTTTTTTTTTTTGAGACAGAGTCTCCCTTTGTTACCCGGGCTAGAGTGAGTGCCGTGGCGTCAGCCTAGCTCACAGCAATCTCAAACTCCTGGGCTCAAGCAATCCTGCTGCCTCAGCCTCCCAAGCAACTGGGACTACAGGCATGCGCCACCATGCCCGGCTAATTTTTTTTCTATATATATTAGTTGGCCAATTAATTTCTTTCCGTTTATAGTAGAGATGGGGTCTCGCTCTTGCTCAGGCTGGTCTCGAACTCCTGAGCTCAAATGATCCGCCCACTTCGGCCTCCCAGAGAGCTAGGATTACAGGCGTGAGCCACCGCGCCCGGCCCCGTTCTATTTTCATAATAAAACATCATGGCCCTAAAGAAGAATGTTTTTTTTCTAATGTGGCAGTCAATATGTTAATTATGAAAATATGAACTACTTAGGAATAAATTTTACAAAGAAATCCATGGAAACTGTATGAAGAAACTATCATCTATTTAAATTTTATGGTTTTGGAAAGACACATCAGATTCTTGGTGGGCAGGCTTCATATCATCAGTTACACCAAAATTAACATGTAATTGTATGTAACCTGGATTGCACATCCCATTTAAACTCCAAAAAATTTTTCTGGGGGGGGTTGGACAAAATCAAGGTTTATATAGCAGAATAAATGTCAGAGAAGATTCCATCCAAGTGCCATAAGGGAGTGAAACGGTACCCCTCATTGGGGTCCAGAAATGTCAGTGTAGTAAGAGTGACAGCTCTGGAGACTTTTCTTTTTTTTCTCAGAGTCCTCCTCTGTTGCCCAGGTAGAGTGTCGTGGCATCATCACAGTTCACAGCAACCTCAAACTGCTGGGCTCAAGTGATCTTCCTTCCTCAGCCTCCCAAGTTGCTGGGACTACAGGCGTGTACGCCTGGACTACAGCTGTACGCCTGGCTGAGTTTTCTATTTTTAGTAGAGACGGAGGTCTTGATTTTGCTCAGGCTGGTCTCGAACTCCAGGCCTCAAGCAGTCCTCCTGTCTTGGCCTCCTGGAGTGCTAGGATTATAGGTGTGAGCTACTGCGCCTGGCCTCTAGAGATATTTTATTTTATTTTATTTTATTTTATTTTATTTTTTGAGAGACAGTCTCACTCTGTTGCCCAGGCTAGAGTGCTGTGGCGGCAGCCTAGCTCACAGCAACCTCAAACTCCTGGGCTCAAGCAATCCTTCTGCCTCAGCCTCCCAAGTAGCTGGGACTACAGGCATGCGCCACCGTGCCTGGCTAAGTTTTTCTATATACTTTTAGTTGGCCAATTAATTTCTTTCTATTTTTTCAGTAGAGACAGGGGTCTCGCTCTTGCTCAGGCTGGTCTCGAACTTCTGATCTCAAACTATTTGCCCGCCTCAGCCTGCCAGAGTGCTAGGATTACAGGCGTGAGCCACCGCGCCCGGCCTGCAGTCTGACATTACTAAGCACAACAGAGTCCATCCGCCCTTCAACACCCAGCCGTCTGCTCCTGGACATCTGTCCCGTTAAAGCAAATGTTCCTCTGTGCGGGAACGTGTGCCCACATGTATCCACGCACCCTGTGTGTTCCAGCTGCAGCCCTGGCAGATGGCTGAAGTGAGGTGATACCCCAGGCACATGGCCACACAGCCATGGTGCCTCCATGGCACATGTGTCCATTGCAGGGAACCCTCGGTGGCCAGAAGGACGGGCTGACACAGTGTGCCAGAGGAAGCCGCATGCAGACGAGTGCTTCACAGATCGCATTTTTGGAAAGCAAGGAGAAAAAAAGTATGCATATGCCTATGTTTTTATGATTAGCTAAAGACAGAAAAAAGATTGGAGGATTACACTCCAGGTTGGGACAAAAGACAAACTGTGCAGAAAATAGCACATGCTCTTTTTGAGCGTGCATGGATGCTCACACGGATCGAATGTTTGTCTACCGCACAGTGAGATGCCACCTCACACCATCAGAATGGCTATTACTAAAACCAGGAAGTAACAAGTGTTGGCAAAGATGTGAAGAAATTGGAACCTTTGTGCCTTGATGGTGGGAATGGAAGACAGTGCAGCTGCTATGGAAAACAGTCTGGCAGTTTCTCAAAAATTAAACATAGAATTACCATATGATCCAGCGATTCCATTTCTGGGTTACCTAAGAGATTGAAAGCAGGGACTCCAACAGATGTCTGTGCACCGTGTCCATGGCAGCATTATTCCCAATAACTAAAAGGTGGAAACAACCCAAATGTCCACTGACAGCTCCATGGATAAACAAAACGTGGTGTGTACACACATGGAATATTATTCACCCTTAAAAGGGAATTAAATTCTGACACACGCTACAACACACATGAACCCCGAGGACATCATGCTAGGTGAAATAAGCCAGCCACAAAAGGATAAACACTGTGTGATTCCACTTAGATGAGGTCCTTGGAGTCATCGGATTTGTGGAGACAGAGAGTAGAACGGTGGGTGGGGTGGAGGAACGGGAGTTGGTGTTTGCCAGGGACAGAACTTCAGGTGGCATGACGAAAAAGTTCTGGAAATAGAAGTGATAGTTGCACAACTTTGTGATGTACTTAATGCCACTGCACCATACACTTAAAATGATTAAAATGGCAAATTTTATGTTACGTGCGGTTTACCACAATAACAGAAAAGAGAAGCATACATTTCAAATGACTTATAGTCCTATCTCTCAAAACAAATGTTAGGCCACAGAGACAATCTCAATATGTCTTTCAAAGTAGAAATAAAGTCGTACCCTCTGGCTTGGAGCCGCAACAGGGCCGGCACAACAGATACACGACTAGGAGGAATCAAAAGTCCTCCCAGGCCTTGTACGTCTCTAGCAACTAACGTGTTAGAAAATATTGTTAAAGCCACACGTGCTGGAACCAGAGGTGACAGGCCTTGCTCTAGCAAGTCCGATGGTCACCCAAAACTGCGAACACCCTTAAACGCTCCCCTTCCTCAGCAAACAAGGACAACAAAACACACTCTGCCTCAAACCTCTGGAGAACAAACAGCCTTTTGAACCAAGTCAAGCAGGAGAGAGGAATTAGTAAAGCTAATGGCAAAATTAATATGTTGAGAAAGACAAATGTCAATGGAGTCAATAATTCGGGACACTTAAACCTGACCGTCACAGCCTGACTCTCCTGCTGCTCCCGAGCAGCCCCCACGGCCCGACCTGCTGGCTGTCCCCCGCGGTCCCGTCTGGTCAGTCACATGTGGCCTGGCGCTCCCAGCTCTGCCAGCAACGCCAGTCTCTTCTCTTCTCTCTGCTGGTCCCATCTTCAAGTCACCACGACGAAGCCTTTCTGGGCTCAGCACCTCACTCTTCAATCGTTTTGGCCCATGGAAGTGGCTGCCGCGTCCCGTGCCCACTGTCATCTGTGCAGGTCTCCAGCATGACACCCGCGACGCGTACTCCGCCACGAAACGTGCTGCCCCTGGTCTGCGAGCTCCCCAAAAGAAGAGACCGCGTCTCACTTAGCTCTGTGCCCCTCCGACCCAGGAGCCCGCGAGTCGCGCCGGGCGTTAGCACCCCTTCGCGTTCTGTGCGCCCTGCTCCGCGTCGGCACAGGGCGCTGTCCCCGGCATCAGTCAATGCTTGGGCCTAAACTCAACGAAGCTTAATACATTGGGATAAACTGATGGACGAATAAATGAAAAAAAACAAAATAGAACAGTCTGGGAGTTGTATCTTGAAACGCCCACGAAGCAGGCGCTGTGCAGACTGGACAGAAGGCAAGAGGCACACAGGGGACACGGCTGAGACGTGGCCGCAGAGAAAGGAGATCAAAATGGTCAAACAATATATTGTACATTCGACCCTAACACAGTTGAAAACTTGAATGAATTAGATTTTCTTTAAAAAATGTAAAAAACTGAGAACTATGTCTAAGAATTCACACAGATGGATTCTTTAAACATTCAAGAAACAAGATAATTCCAATGATATTTAGAATGTTCTTGGAATGGAGAAAAAGAAGGAAATCCTCTGTGCTATTTTTGTGAAATTAACATAAAAGCAATGCCAAAAATTGGCCGAGAGAGAGAGAACCACGCACCCACATGAATGTCAGTGCAGAGTGCTAAACCGGAGAGGGGAAGTCTGGCATTTCTTAGAGAATTCTATGGGGAGGTGGAAGGCGTAGGCAGCGGGCTCGTGCTAGGAAAGCAGAGATGGTTCGATGTCAGGACAGTATCACCCTCCGGACGCCGTCCGAGAGCACAGCTGGCAACTGCGAATCGCAGGTCGCGGCTACTGCCCTCGGCCCCAGCACCTCCCTGCCTTCCCCTCCTACGGACAGCAGGAGCTGCCCGTTTCCCGAGCTCATGGGTAGGGCAGGGGTGTGCAGGGCGGGGCCCAGTGGCTGCGGACACCCTCTGCTCTGCTCTGCCCACCTCCTGCTGCCTTGAACAGGGACAGGTGGCCCGAGGCGATGGGGGTGGGTGGACCTCTGGCCGTGGGGCCCACACTCATGACCACGTCACCACCATCGCACACCAAGGCAGACATCCCCCATGACACTCCGAACCCAATCTTAAAACAGGGGTATGGAGGCGAGATCGACACACTATAAATCGCACAGTTTCGACACATGTATGCTCCATGCAACCATCACCACGATCAAGAGAATGAACACATCCAGCCCCCAAAGTGTCCGGTGTTCCCTGGGACCCCCGCCCACTGCCCCAGACGGCCACTGATCTGCTTCCTCTCTCCGAAGCCTGCCGCACACGCTCTGGGATGTCACGCACATGGAAAGTACACGTCACACCCGGTGCTTTCTTTGACCTGGCTCCTTCCTGCGAGCAGGATGCTTCACGTGGAGACAGCCGCGCTGGCGCGTCGCCACCCGGGCCTCTGCTGCCGAGCAGGAGCCCGCTATCCACCCACCGTGCTGGACACGGGTTGTGTCCGCGAGCAGGTCTGTGCGACAGGCGCTGCCACTTCTCCTGGCTGCCTCGGTAGGAGTGGGCTTGCCGAGGTGTGCAGTAAATTCCTATTTCACTCCTTAGGAAACTGCCAAACCGGTTTCCAGTGGGGCTGCGCCTTTCCGAAGTCCCCCCGCAGCGCTCGGGGTGGGTTTCTCCACACGCCCCACAACGGACGCTTGGTCTTGTTGCACTTTTTGATTCCAGCCTTCCCAGCGGCTGTGAAGTGATCTCTCAATGTGGCTTTAGTTTGTCTCTGGGACTAATGATGTTGAGCATCATTAAGCACATAACAATGTGCTTAATATCTATACAAATCTTTTGCATGCTTTAAAAAATAAACTTTTTAGGTTTACAGAAAAATTTCAAAGAAAGGCAGTACAGAGAGTTTCCATACACCCGGCACCCAGTTTCTCCTGTCGAGAATGTGGTTCGCTTGTCACAGTTAATGAGACCACACTGATTTGTCATCAGTAACTAAAGTCCACACTTTAATCAGACTTCCTCAGTTTTTCCTTAATGTCCATTTTCTGCCCCAGGATCCCATTCAGAATAACACATGACATTTAGTCGTCATGGCTCCCTGGACTCCTCTTGGCTGAGACACTTTCCCAGACTGTCCTTGGGTTTGATGACGTGAAAGTTGTAAGGAGTACTTTTGGGAAATTTTGTATACTGTCTCTCGATTAGGATTTGTGTGATGTTTTTCTCGTGATTAGGTTGGAGTTATGAATTTGGGGAGGAAGAGGTCACAAGTGCCCTTCTCATCACATCCCATCAAGTGTCCCCTCACCGCTGTGTTGCCCTCGGTCCCTCCACTGGGAGCCACCCCTCCCCACACCCCTCTCAGGAGGGAATTTGCAGCATGGCCCGCCCTTGTAGCCGGTCATGATCTGTTCACCTTCCTGGGAGCACAGTGTCTACGTAAATTACTTGGATCCTTCTGCACTGGGTTAGGGTCCACTTTCTTGAGTTTTTGTCCATTTCCGAGTTGGGTTGTTGGTGTCCTTATTATTCTATACTAAGAGTTCTTTGCATGTTCTAAATATAAATCCTTTGTCAGACATGACTTACCAATATTTTGCCTCAGTTTGTGGCAGGACTTGTTTTTTAATGGTGTCTTTTAAAAAATTCATTCTTTCATCAAAGTTGTCAAATTCATTGGCATGAAGCTGTTCCTAGTACTCATTTATTATTCTTTCATGTCGGTAAAATCTGTCATGATGCCGCCTCTCCCAGTCCCAGCACTGGCCATTTGTGTCTTCCCTCTTTCTCCTCATCAGGCTGGTTGCAGGGTCATCAATTTTATGTAACATCTTAAGGAATTAGCTCTTGGTTTCTTTTCTCCCCCCACTATTTTATTCATTTCCGCTCTGATCTTTATTTTTCCCTTTCTTCTGCTTACCTTGGGTTTCATTTGTTTTATTTTCTCTAGCTTCTAATGGTAAAGCTAAAGTTAATTCTTCCCCCTCCCCCCAGGGTCTCGCTCTGTCGCCCAGGCTGGAGTGCAGCGGTGTCATCATAGTCATCCTAGCTCACTATAGCCTCCAACTCCCGGGCTCAAGCAATCCTCCTACCTCAGCCTCCTGAGTAGCTGGGACTACAGATGCGTGCCACAACGCCTGGCTAATTTTCCCATTTTTAGCGGAGATGGGATCTCGTTCTTGCTCAGGCTGTTCTTGAACTCCTGACCTCAAGCGATCCTCCCAAACTGCTTCCCAAACTGCTGGGATTACAGGTGTGAGCCAACGCACCCAGCCTTCTTCTTTTCTAATAGAGGTGTTTAGCAATGTAAATTTCTCTCTAGACATCGCCTTGGCTAAATCTCACAAATTTTGATTTTTTTCATTTCTATTCAGTTCACAATATGTTCTAATTTCCATTCTGATTTCTTCTTTGACTCAGGGTTTATTTAGAAGTGTGTTATTCAGTTTTCAAACATTTGGGGGACTTTCCAGATACTGTCTGTTATTTATTTCTCATTTTATTCCATTGTGGTTGGAGAGTTATCTTTGCATGACTTGAAGCCTTTTACAATTACTGAGGCTTGTTTTATGGCACAGAGTATGAGCTATCTTGGTAAATGCTCTATGAATGCTTGAAAAGAATGTATGTTCTGCTGTTGTTTGAGTGTCTATAAATGTCAGTTAGGTTGAGCTGGTGGACAGTGTCGTCCAAGTCCTAGATGTCCTTATTACTCTTCTGTCTTTTGGTTCTATCAATTATTGATTTGACTATCCCCACCTCAGTTTGTGGATTTGTTTATTTCTCCTTTAAGCTCTATCCATTTTTGCTTACATATTTTGGAACTTGTTATTCGGTGTATAAAAAGTTGGGACTGTGATATCCTCTTGATTAACTGATATCTTCACTAGGAAATGACCTTCTTCCTCCCTGGTAATATTTCTTGCACTGAAACCTCCCTTGTCTGGTGTTAATGTAGCCATGTAAGCACCCTTTTAATTTATGTTAGCGTGGTTTATCTTTTACAATCTTTCCACTTTTACTTTGCTGTGTCTTTATTTTAAAATGAGTTTCTTGTATTTAGCACAGAGTTGGGTCTAGATGTTTTTAATTTTTATTTTTTTTACAGAACAGATCTCACTCTGTCACCCAGGCTGGAGTGTAGTGGCATTGTCATAGCTCCTGCAACCTTGAATACCTGGGCTCAAGTGATCCTCCTGCCTCAACCTTCTGAGTAGCCCCAGCTATAGGTGTGCTACAACACCCAGCTAATTTTTTCTTATTTTTTCTAGAGATGGGGTCTTGCTGTGTCGCCCAGGCTGGTACTGAACTCCTGAGCTCAAGCAGGTCTCCTACATTAGCCTCCCAAGGTGCTGGAATTACAGGCATGAGCCACTGAGCCTGGCCTGGGTCTTGACTTTTCATCCAACCTGCCAATCTCTGCCTTTTTAACTAGAGCGTTTCCAACAGAGAGAGAAAAAAGTTATAAATCACAGGCATCAGTCAGAGTAATGAAAATGGTACGAACTTGACTGTGGAGAAAAGTATCCTCGGACTAAATACTCCACTGATCCCACCTAATAAAGCCGAAAAACAAGACAGTGAATTGGCCACATCCAGAACAAAACTCAACAATATATTCAGGAAAACAAAGAAAGCCAGCCCCAGTGTGGTAAAATTCACACTGTCTGGCACCCAGTCAAAAATTACCAGGCATGGGAAAGAGGCAGGGATACAAGCTGTAAGGAGAAAGCCACACTAGCCAGCCCTGCCGGTCCGACTACGCAAATATGCACGGGCAAACACCGCAGGACATCGTGAAGTTAAAGGGCAAGTGGCGCAGAGGGAAAGGCATTAGTAAACGACAGAAAATTCACCTGAAACATACAAATCATAAATAAACATGAATGGCAATCACTACCAGTTACTCAAAATTTTTACCGAGTGTATGAAAGTTGTCGAATCATACTTACTCAAAAAACGTAACTAAAAATGAAATGAACGTTGTCCTTAGATCAGCAGTCATTGGCAAACCCTGTGTTTAGCGGTGTGTGAGCTGTATTGCGGTGTACTTTGGGGGAGGTAGATTCACGTGACCTCTTTAGGGGGCAGCTTAGAAACGCGTCTCAGAGGAATTTTAGCTGTGCACAGCCTTTGGCCAGAGCCCATCTTACAGACAAGTCAGCAGGAATATAACGGTTCCTGAAAGATCCCCCGGCCACGGCCACTGCAGTGCCACCCCAGAACAGACCCCCAAGACCAGCCCCCGCCTGCTTAATTTCCCAAACAGCGCTAATCACCACCTCCAGTTCCAGTGCTTCTTTACCTGTTTATTTTTATTTCTTTGGATGCGAGAAGAGCTTTTTTCTTAGAAGCCTGTGCAGGGTTACTTGTTCATTGCTGTCTCCCACACCCGAATGCACGCTTCCTCGAGACAGAGACTGTCTCTATGTGTAGCTCAGAGTAAGAACTCAATAAATATTGAACAAATGACAGAATATAAGTGCAAGCGTACTCGTCACAACACTGTTTGTAAGAGCCGAACCCTGGAAGTGTGATGCTGCTGCAGATTGAACGTGTCCCTCCAAATTCACGTGTTGACGTTCTAACCCCCAAGGGGATGGTGTTTAATATTAGGCAGTGGGGTATTTGGGGGTGATTAGGCCATGAGGTAGAGCCTCAGGAATGGGGTCAGTGTCCTGGTAAAAGGGACCCCAGAGAGCTCCCTCACCCCTCTCACCACATGAGGACACAGGGAGAGAAGACAGCACCTACAAGCCAAGGAGAGAGGCCTCAGGAGGAACCAGCCCTGCCACCTCCTGGATCTCGTACTTCCAGCCTCCATAACTTTGAGAAATAAATTTCTATTGTGTAATACACTCGGTCTATGGTGCTTCGTTGTGGCAGCCTGAAGGGACTAAGACAGACAGACAGATGTACAACATTAAGTCTTGGTTATTGGTTGAGTCAGTGATGGTGAATTCACACAACCCTTACGCCAGGCATTCTAATGCCAACACCCTAATGCCAGGTGTCCTAATTCATGTCTGCTGCTACAACCTGAAACAAGGTAATTTATAACGAACAGAAATTTATTGGGTCACAGTTCTGAAGACTGGGGGTCCAAGACTGAGGGCCAGCAAAAGGAAGAAGGGTCAGACAGCACTAGAGGGGGCTGAACTTGCCCGTTTATAATGGCATCAATACCACCCATGAGTGTGACGCCCTTATGGCCTAAGCACCTCTTCAACGTCCCACCTCTTAACACTGTTAAATTTCAATGACAAACATTTAAGCCATAGCAGCATCCTAATGCTAAGCGTCCTACGGCTGGGCGTCCTATGGCTGGGCGTCCTGATGCTGGGCGTCCTACGGCTGGGCGTCCTACTGCTGGGCGTCCTACGGCTGGGCGTCCTACTGCTGGGCGTCCTGATGCTGGGTGTCCTACAGCTGGGCATCCTACTGCTGGGCGTCCTACGGCTGGGCGTCCTGATGCTGGGTGTCCTACTGCTGGGCGTCCTACTGCTGGGCATCCTGATGCTGGGCGTCCTGATGCTGGGCGTCCTATGGCTGGGCGTCCTACTGCTGGGCGTCCTACTGCTGGGCGTCCTACTGCTGGGCGTCCTACGGCTGGGCGTCCTGATGCTGGGCGTCCTACTGCTGGGAGTCCTGATGCTGGGCGTCCTCATGCTGGGCG
>VSMD01048564.1:0-36020 GCA_008750895.1 Mirza zaza
AAGAAATGTCTGTACAATTAAATATAATAAAATTATTGAATGAATTTGGAGAAATACAGATGAATAAAAGATTTTAAACCTTTCAAAATCTTGTCTAAATATTCAGAGGTTGGAGATCATGTATCTTTCTAGATACAGATGGCTTTAGAAATCCAGGAGTTAGTTAAATGTCTTAATTTCTTATAATAATCTGTGGTTGTAAATAAAAAACACTATGAGGATATTAAAAGATGACAATAATTATTGAAGATTAAGCTTTAGAAGAGGATTTCTATAATTATTTAAGACTTAAACTTCAGAGTAGTTAATGAGCATACTGAAGGAAAAGGTAATTTAATGGGAGAAAAATATTTTCTAGTACATGACAGTGAACATTACAATAGATGAAGATTAAGGTCAAGAAAGTATTTATTAAAGTTATTTAAAGAAACAATGTAAGATTGACTTCTGGTTCCAAAATGGAAGCAGAGAGGCAAACTAGCTTCATTCTTCCTCTCCTCAGAAAACCAAAATCAAATATGCAACACAGAGATTTACACCAGCAGCAACAATCCAGAGGTCAAGTATGGGGCTAAGACAGTTCCTAGGGCCACAGAGAAGTGGAAAAACTCTGAAGAGATTGTAGAACAATTGGACTTTCACCTCTGTGACACCCTTATCTCCCCAACCCCCGTCATTCTGCCCGGCACTAAGCACATGGAAAATCTTCCTCCAACCCATTTTTTTCTCTTAGCAGAGAATTGCCCCAGTCTTAACTTATAGGCAGTATCCTGAAGGGATAAATATCCCTAAGGATAGGCAGAGACCAAGTGAGGAGGTGGGACTACCACCTCCACTCCTGGAAACTCTGCTTTGTAACTCAGCCAAAGGAGAAGCCAAATGATGTTGTAGGTTATATGTTTTCCTGGTCCCCTAGGCACAAACAACTAGCCAGCTTTCCCATGCTGCTGGGATAATCCATTTGGACTCTACTCCATTCAGGACAGGCAGTTCCCCAATCATTATCAGAGCAAAGGCAAAGCTTGGCTTAAGGTGCCATCTAAAGCCAAAAAAAGGTGGCGATGGAGCAGAAAAGATTTGCTGAGCAAATATATACAATAAAACCCAAAACCAGCTGGAAGAGAAAACTGGAATAAATTATTAATCCTTCAATGCAAATACATAGTTATATACACACAAGAAATATCAGTAAACAGGGAACCATGACCTCCCCAAAAGAACAAAGCAAAAGCTCAGTGAGTGACCCTAATGAAATGGCAATTTTTGAGCTCTGTGACCAAGAATTCAAAATAGAAGTTTTAAAGAAACACAGTAATCTCGAAGATAACACAGGAAATCAATTCAAAAAATTTTTTCAGAAAAAATTTAGAGATTCAAATAATAAAAAAAATCAAATAGTAATCTTGGAACTGAGAAGTACATTTCCTGATCTGAAGAACTTTTTAGAGATTCTCAATAGCAGAATGAACCAAGTAAAATAAAGAATCCATGAACTTGAAGACTATAGATATTTGGAAAAACACAATCAGAGAAGAAAAAAGAAAAAAAAAAAAACTAAAACAGAATGAAGACTGCCAAGATATAAAAAAATTACCTCCAAAAGACCAAATCTTAGACTATTGGTGTTAAACAGGGAGCTAAGACAGAGCAGGAGGTAGAAGTCTAGTCTCCAAATCTCTTTCTCCAAAAGTTGAGAAATATATAAATATCTAGGTACAGAACATTCTCAGAATACCAAATAGATTCAATCCAAATAAGACTACTCACAGCATATAACAATCAAACTCTTAGGGAGCAAGGACAAAGAGAAGATCCTAAAAGCAGCAAGAGAAAGGAAGCATATAACATATAAACAAGTTTCAAGTAATCTGGCAACACAGTTTGTAATGCCAACCATGCAGAGCAGAAGGGAGTGGAACAGCAATTTTAGTGTTCAAAGAAAAAAAAAAAGACCTCCATCCAAGAATATTGTATACAGCAAAATTATTATTCATATATGAAGGAGAGATAAGGTCTTTCTCAGACAAACAAATGCTGAGAGAATTCACCACCATCAGACCTGTCTTGTAGGAAATGCTAAAGTGAGTTCTTCAATCTGAAGGTAAAAAACACTAAATGGCAAAAGAAAACTTTTCACGGTATAAAACTCATTAGTAAAATTAAGCACACAGGCAAACCCAGAATAATCTATTACTGTATTTGTGGTGTGCAATACACTCATCTTCAGTATGATGCCCAAAAAACAAATCTATCAAAAACAGTTATAGGTACAAAAACCTGTTAAGAGATAGGTAACATGGAAAAATATAATTGAGCCAACTAAAAGACAAAGTGTGGGTGCAGACAGAGTTAAAGTGTATAATTTCTTTTTATTTCTTTTTTATTTTTTTCTACATTTGTGTTCTAAGATAAGTTGTTATCTCTTTAAAATAACTTGTTTTATCTATAAGATGTTTGTGGTAAGCTGCATGGCAACTACAGTTTAAAAAGCTATACAAAATCCATTAAAAATAAAAAGCAATAAATTAAAACATACTGCCAAAGGTAAAGACTTAACAACAAAGAAACATAGTAAGAAATGAAGAAAGAGGTGAAAGATATGGATCCTGCTTCAGTCTTCTACATGTTGTTATCCAATTTTCCCAGCACTATTTATTGAATAAGTATTCTTTTCCCCAGTGTATATTTTTGTCTGCTTTGTCAAAGATTAGATGTCTATATGAGGATGGTTTTATATCTGGGTTCTCTGTTCTGTTCCACTGGTATATTTCTCAGTTCTTGTTCCAGTGCACATACAATAGTAGTATTCATCATGTGTCAGGCAGGTGGGAGGGGGAGGAGAGGATGGGTATATTCACACCTAATGGATGCAGTGTGCACTGTCTGGAGGATGGACATACTTGAAGCTCTGACTTGGGTGGGGCAAGGGCAATATACATAACCTAAACATTTGTAACCCTGTAATATGCTGAAATTTAAAAAAAATTAAAAAAAGAACTCAAACAATTAAACAGCAAAATTAAATAATTCAATTTTTAAAAAAACAGGCAAAATACATGAATAAACATTTCTCTAAAGAAGACATAAATATGACTAACAAATGTACAAAAAATGCTCAAAATCACTAATTGCCGGAAAAATGCAAATCAGGACCACATACCAGTTAGAATGACTATTATCAAAAAGACAAAAAATAAATGCTGACAATGTTATAGAGAAAGGGAAATTTTCATACACTCTTGGAGGGAATGTAAATTAGGATAGCCATTATGGAAAATAGTATGGCTGTTTCACAAAAAAATTAAAAATAGATCCATCACATGATCCAGCAATCCCACTACTAGGTATTAATATATATCCAAATGAAATTAAATCAGCTATGTCAAAGAAACATCTACACTCCCATGTTTATTGCAGCACTATTCACAATAGCCAAGATACGAAATCAACCTAAATGCCCATCAGTGGAGGAATGTATAAAAAATGTGATATATATACACAATGAAAAACTATTCAACCAAAAAAAAAGATAAAACGGATGACACTCTTTCATTTCAGAATCCAGGGATGATCCTGGATATTATGTTCAGTGAAGTAAGCCAGGCAAACTAACGCAAATACTGCATGATCTCAGTTATGTGGAATCTAAAAAAAAAAATGATCTCATAGAAGTTGAGAATAGAATAGTGGTTACCAGAAACTGAGAAGGATAGGGGAAGGGAGGAGATGCAAATCATTTATTCAAAAGGTACAATGTCACAGTTCGATAGAAGGAATAAATTTTGGCATTCAATTACACAGTAGGGTGACTATAACTAAGAATAATGCATTGTATATTTCACGTAGCTATAAAAGATTTGAAATGTTCTCACAGCAAAGAAATGATAAATGTTGAAGGTGATAGATATGCTAAATACTATGATTTGATCATTGCACAATGTATACATGTATGGAAAATCACATTATACATTGTAAATGTGTATGATTACCAAGTGTCAATTCAAAAATTATGATGGGCAATTTACATACTAGAAAATAATGCTTTGTTTTTCCTAATGCTGATAGAAATGATAGTATAACAGAAGTTGATGTGGGGAGTTTTAGCAGGTTAAGAATGTGTCTTTTTATTAAAGTAGACTATTTTAGGCATTAACAACTTTGGGGGATTTTTCTATGTTTGTATTTCTCAATATCTGCATAAATATTGGTATTACATATTGTAATGTATCACCTTGACTTGTTTAAATAGATACATTGGCTTTTTTCTTGTCCTTACACAAGGTAGAATTGTTTCTTATGTATTGACTCTCTGTCACATTTCATAGACCATGGCATAAATATCTAGATTCTATGACATTTAATAGGAAAAGTCAGCCATATATTTTCTTTCTAGTTTAATTCCAGGGAACGAAGAGGTGCTATCATCCACAAGAATAAATAAGAGTAAACTTTAATATTATTATACATATATTTACTTTCAATGATTGGGGTTCACAATTTTTGCAGCTCACAAGTACTTATAACAAACCTTAAGAGGTTTGTTAAGAAATGGGATAGAAAAGTTCTATCAGGAGATAATATGGAAAAACTTATAAATATTTTAATCACACAAAGAAATTCTTTTTATGTCACATGGACACTAATATATACTCATATACTTAGGGTGAACAGCTTATATTTTCAAAATTTTAGATTGTAATAGTTTTAATTTCAGAACCTAGAATTTACTAAGGGAAGCCCAACTTTTTTGGTTAAAAACATTTCCCATGTTGATATTTATTTTACATTCCTATGTTGATTCTTCTAGGAGATAAAATTAAGCAGGTTATTAGGTCAAAGAATTGAGTTTACATTAGAGGCTTTATTAATTCTGTGACCTTGAGTAATTCTATGGCTCCATGAAAGCATTCACTTAAGGAATCACTTCAGGTCAGTCATATGTATGTAGATTAGATAAACAAATTAATAATATGTATTATTTCCCCTCTTTGAAGATTAATCCTCTTAAGTCATACAAATAATGGTATTGTGTCTCTGTTACTTGGTTTTAAGAAGGGAAAGCAAAACGTGTTATGTGTCCCCTTTATTTTTCCATTGTTGATTAAGGGGAGGGCTTACATATCTTCAAATTGTTAACTTCCCAAATAAGCTAATATTTTATTAATTCAAGTCTGACTTTATATCATCTTAAATTCCATCTTACCAATTAAGACATTCTTTTTCCTGGTATGTATATGAAATGGAGGGAGGGAGTAGTGAGGACATTAAGGTAATGTTTGCTGCTACAAAAATAAGTCCACAAAAATTCCCTAACCCCCACTAAGATCAAAATAGATCTTTCGAATTGGCAAGAGGCCCTTTTTCAAGGTATAAATAGGACTAAGAGTTAATCTATCTTTGACTCCTCCATCTTCAACAGATGGCTTAAAAGTTTTCTGTGCTACTCTACATAGAGCTGGCTGACAGAAAAGAGAATCATAGGATAATCAAACATGGAAGAGTATAGACCATACTGATGTGGGACACATCAATTTTACTCATATTTCAATGGCTGGAATTAAATTATGTGACCACACCTGAGTGCAAGGGAAACTGCAAACATCAGTCCAGCTGTGACAAGAGCAGAAGGAAAAGAGATACATGACCAACTATTCAGTTTCTTCCTTGGTTTTCCAGTTTTGTCTTCTGGCCACCTTATTGCCTATAGAGATGACAGTCACTTTATTTTCAAGGGACTCAGAATCAATCAGAATAATCTAGGTTATGGTCACTAACAAACAATGGCAATGTCTCAGTAGCTGAATGCCACTTAAATTTATTTCTCAGTGATAATACCTACCTAACACAGTTCGGCAGAATTTTCTGATTATTGTGATAATTTATAGAGATAGACAAATGAAAGCTCCATCATGGCATATGCTTCTATGCAAACTGTAGAGAAGGATGTGCCTAAAAGAAAAAGAAGTGCAATACATGTCAAGTCTTAAAGACTATCATGCAAATCCAAATTTCCCCAGTCATTACAAGATCCCCAAAGTTCTGAATATCCAGAAAATATACAGTCCTTTCTATCAGGTCAATGGATATGGTTCCTCATGAGTCTTCAAGCTATGAACTAAAAAGAAACATCATTTTCCCTATCCATTCAATTTATATTGCTAAACATGAAAAAAATGACCATGACAACAACTTCCTTTCAGAAGAGTGGACACCAGCAATCACACGCAGCAACCATTGGTTTGTAACAGTCATGAAATCCCACTGGGTAGCATTTATGAAATCTTCCTTCTCATTGTGAGTGGTGAAGTTCCTTAATTATATTCTGATTCTGCTTTGTTAGGAGGAATCCCTTGTCAATTCTTTGCAATGTCCTGTATGTGCGTGAGAGAGTATGCGTGGGTGGTATTTTCTGTTTGTTTATCCACCTTTGTGAAGTTCTCCTTTGGGCATCAACCTCCAAGGCATCATCTAAAGTGGTCGTGGGGAAGTATATGCCCTTACTGAGGGCCACACACCTTTCAACTGCCTCTATCCTGGTGTTGAAGGTTTAGAGACAAAAGAACAGTCTAATACTTAAATAAACAAAGTCACCATTACACTAAACTCTTGGTGTCCTTGGTAAAACAATTTCCTTCAGAAATAATTGAGCAGGTCTGTTCTATTTGCTTCTAGAAATTTCTATATTCAAGTAATCTCACTCACTTTTTTCTTTCTAGACATAGGTCTCAAATTGTCCTTTTTTCCTAACTTCTTCAGTCCTATTCGCTCTCTTTAAACAGGAAGCTATCTGAAAACATAGGCTCAAGTGGTGAAGAAGGACCCTTAGCTTGCACTTTATTAGAAGGCAAAGTGACCTTGTTTAATGGGAAACTTCATAGACATTTATTGTCTTGGGATTTTTGTGTTGTTTACTAGATTTGGGGCATAGAAGTAGGTGGGTTTTCCACTCTGGTAAAGACACTTATTTCTGGGATTTGTTGTCTTACATCTCTGACTGAAAATTGTCAATTCTTCCCGGTGCCAGAGTTGATTTCTCTTGTTTAATACTCTAGTAAAAGCAAAAAATAAATGCCAACAAACAGTGTTTCTTTCCAAACATTTCTCACAGAGCTGAAGTCTTTTTTAGAAAAATCACAAGTCCAAGTTGTCAACCATAACAATTTTACCAACCATGCTATCTTAGAGACTTTAGTTTTCTAACTGCTGACATCAATTTCTTTGTGGTCACCATTAAACTAGTTAGCTAATTATATCCGTATCAGTTATGATAGCACCTTGCCCATCAAATTATTTGTCTATTGGTTAAAGAAACTCTAATGCCTGAAACAAATAACTCCAACATGTATAATGGTACAAATAATTTCTGTAGTGTTTAATGCCTGAAACAAATAACTTTAATATATGTAATGATACAAACAGTACAAAATTTCTTTCTCACTAACGTTTTGCTAGAATGCGTATTCCCAGTGTGTAGCCTATTCTTTTAAAGTTTGCTTAAAATTCTTCAAGTAGCATATGGTATTTAAGCTAATCCTCATGCATAAAACACACAATATAATATGGTTTTTCTCCTGTCTTTCTACTTTCTACTTTTATGGTTTTTCTCCTGTCTTTCTACTTTATATATTAGTAAATATATATTTCTATATGTTATAGGCTTACATATTAACTCATATCCCTGAAGAATCTATCATTCCCTCCCAATTACTTTTTTTTTAAACCACATCTCCTGGTCTTTTTGACAGTGTTCTTAGGCTTGAACTTCTTTATGTTCTGTTTCAAAGGAAGTCAGTTCTTTAAGGAAGTGTATGTGCTCCCTCTTCTATGGCCGGCTTCTCCTCTCAGGCAAAAGCTACAAGCCATGGCTCTGGTGCTGGGAATGGGAAAATAGCAGGTTCCTCTCTAATTGACACCCTGCTTTAAGTATTGATTGCTCAGTGGATGTGGGGAAACCAGGCATAGGTCTCCTCGTTTGTCTGTTTGGGCATGAAACTGCTATGCTATGAATTAGGGAAATCACACTCAGGGCCTCAGTGTTGTCAGTTGCACTTCACCTTATATAGAGGCTCTGTTCTACAAATGAAGGCTGGGCAGAATCAGTGAGTAACCATCTCTCAGCTTCACTCTTCAGAACTTAGCCTCAGCAAGCGGTACTGGGGCACTATTAAATGCTAATGTTCGATCCCTCCTGGATAGGTAGAACTTTGGGAGCCTGGAACAGAAAGAGCCCTGTATTGGTGTCTGAACCAGTTTGAAGTGGAGCTTTCTTGTCTTACTGAGCTAGAAGGGGAATGGAATGGTATAGGGCTTGGTTAAGGCACCATAGACTCTTACAGCACTAAATTACAGACTTTTTGAATAGAAATTTATTTATTGTCTTTATATACTTCAGTTAATTTCCAGATAATTTAATTTGTTGTTGGTTTTTCTTTTTAAAAAAATAATTTTCACTGTAGAATGGGTCTGTGGAGCTCCTCACATTATCATGATATAAGTGAAATTCCCTCACCCTATCTTTTAAATGCACTTTTCCAAATGCCTCCTTTACTACAGCAGTTAGTGTGACCAGGCTTCTATTCATAGGATACTTAAGTATATTTAATTGTTTAATTGTTGTATATGCATAGCCCATTTTCACTGACAGAATCAGTGCTCATTGTTGTATTCATCTCATTGACAGCTGTCAGTTCAATCTTAGTTATGCTATTAGGAAGCTAAGAGGTTCACCCCAGGTCCAGAGCTACTGCTGAGGATGAAAAGGTCTTTTTATACCTTCTTGATATATCTTATATTCCCTAATACTCTCTATTTATATCTTTATATCTAGATTATTCACTGTAATATATTTTTGTAGATATAAGATATACTAAAAGACAGTGGTTTAGAAAAATATTAAAATAATTGAGTTTCTTTTAGTGATTTTACCAATAACTAGTTCATATCAAAATCCATTTATTTAACTTCTGATAAAACATGTACATTGAGCATCTCTTTAACACACTCACTTCTAAACTCCTAGTTAAATGCTAATAAAGTGATAGAAACCTCTAGGACTAAAATAATGAAAAATAAATTTGAACAACTTTTGGAAAGATGTAGAAGATGAAAGAGTGGTTGAAAAATGACTTACCAAAATGGAGAAACATAGTTGCAGAAGAATGTTTAAAATTCACTTGCATTGTAAAGGGCTAAATTTTCAGGATTTTGAAGCCATCACTTATCCTGGGAAGCAATGACAAACAAAGGGTTTAAAAATTCAGGTGATTAGGTAAAAGTTTTGTATGCTGACCTTAGGAGGTATATGGCATGGGATTATCTCATCTCCATGTTGATCCCTTTATACTCCCCTTATGCCACCCCCATTCCTCATTTTATGGTTCATGGAAGATGAAAATAAGCTTTTTACTCTCTGCAGAAGTTGACTTTAAGAGACAGTAGAGCTACACTACTGTAGGGATGCCAAATTTAGTGAACAAAATTACAGTATGCCCAATTAAGTTTGAATTTCAGATGCACAATAAATAAACAATGTACAACATTATGGAAATTAAAAAAAATAAGTATAAAGTAAGCATTAAGGAGAGAATTTATAGAGTAACAAAATCAAATCATATATAATTAATTAGGCTTTAGGAAATTGTTAGATTTAAAAAAAAAACACTAAAAGCCAAAAATCAATGAAGCAAAGTTTCAAAATTATGAGAGAGTGTGATTTGTTTTTAGAACACTACAGATGAGACATAATAAGGATATTTTTAGACATTCAAGATATCCTAAAATTTTACCTTTCATATGTATAGAAATTGTATTCAGTACAAATGAGAATAAGGATGGCATAGTATCCAGCAAATAGGAGTACTACATAAGGGGATAGGGATGAAAATGTCAGAAAGAGAGTTATAAAACAGGCCTGGGAAATGACCAGACCATGTTGAATCAGGAGAATGAAGGCTATTAGGAGATCACTAGGAAATTAAATTTAATGAATAAATTATCTGATGTGTTTGAATAGCAGGCAGATATTATTGAAAGGTTGTTGAGAACACTATGAACAAATACATAAAAAAATCCAAATAAAGACATAATAAGCTTTTTCATTTTTGGACAAGATGAAGTATCAGGGACCAGATTCATCTTCCTATGTGAAACAACTACAAAAACAAAACAAAAAGTAGACAATATATGTGAAAAATGTTGTATATATAAAATGGTTACATAAACACAATTATGTTAGGTAGAAAGCGAAGAGTTGCATGAGTCAATGTACATTATATTATTTCAACTTAAAAGAACAGATTTAATTGATAGAATTCCTGTCTTGTTTTGGCATCATGTACATTTAGAGAGGGACAACAAATAGCACTCTTCTTCAATGCCCAAATATGGAATCACTTAAGAGCTAGACTCAAAATTCAGCTTTATTACTCATTAAAGAAGGTGGAATGGACCTGTGGCCAAATGGGTTTGCTAATGTGAACTTCAGATGAGAGTTCTACCATGTCATAAATAGTGCTAGACAGCTGATTGTCACTAGCAGATTATATGTACCCTCTTGGCAGACAGATAGATCCCAAAAACAGAGCTCCTGAGGGCTGAATTGTCATATTCATTTCCCTCTCCCAAACGCACTAGTCAGCTAACTCACTTCCTCCTGGAAAAAGTAAGGAGACTCAGAGGTGCTATATTTTCCTCTTCTTCTGCCCCTTCCTAAAATAGAGTGAAAAGTTCTTTCCCAATATGTAAATACATAGGAAGGTATATGTTCTCTGTCACATGGAAAGAGAAAATACTGACTTATCTCAGAAAAAGGAAAACAACACACACACACATTATTTACTTTTTCTTTCTTTTTCTTCATGTAGAAAAAGACATACTTAAAAGAAGTACTTTGGAGGTCAAATTCAAGTTATTATTTTATCTTATTTGTCATACACAGGATACTGTTCACTTAATTATTTTTAATGTTTTCACTCATGAAGATGCAGTAATCTTTTTACCATTGGTTACTTTAATTTTACTTTGTTGGTTTTTGTTCTTAGGGCAATTTGAATTTGTCTGTTCATTTATGGTGAATTTTAATAAGCAAAGTCAGTTAAACATCTGTCTAAATTATCCCTTATATATATAGCAGTGGAATGTAAATTTACATTGCAATGAGATTTATTGAAAAAGTTTAATTTGCTAATACCCGATCTGGATATTTTACTTTAACTTTGAGAGATTCATTCAAATACATTAGAGTCGATGAAGGCAAATATTATAATACAATGTATTTAGATAAAATAGGTACATTTAGAGGCTGACAAGAAAATATTTCCATTTGTAATCATATTTTAGAATCTTTCTTTATTATCTTTGTAGTTGTTATTTCAAAATGTCCTTTTATATCACCATAAAATCATATATAAATAGCATACTTGTTTGTACAACTCAAACAAGTCTCTAAAACCTTTGGCTTGGCTACTCTGAAACCAGAATCATTCTGATCCCAGAATGATTACAAAGGTTTAAAAAATTATAAAAGGTATTAATGTGAAACCGCATCCTTGAGTTTCACTTGTTGGAGAGAATTTTTCTTTTATGCATTGCTTATTCAGCTAAAATTTTAATTTATTTCCACTGTGATGATTCCAGATTCAGGTTCTTATTACATAAAGTCCTGGTTCTTCTATATGAAGTATTATTTGGGGATCTGTCCATTCAAAATCCTGATAGAGGAGAAATTAAAAGATTTTAGAGTATCTGCAGTGGTGCCTTCAGGTCCATAACTACTTTTAGCTATATGAACACTGGAAATTGTTGTCTTCTATTAAGCCTTCAAATAGTCTATCTATTTCATTCTAATGTATTTGCTTATTCCTTGTGTTTTCCACAAATTATAAGATTCATGAGGGCATAAACCTAACTTTTACATATCTATTTTCTTGCAGAGTGTTTGCATGTATTAGATGATCCAAACATTTACAGAATTAGGAATAAATGTGTTTAGTTTTTCATTAGTCATCTCTTGCAGATAGCTGAGTGATCTATATGATTTTATTTAAATATGTTAAAGCCTTTTGAGGTTGAGGAAGAGATGTTTATTTTATAAGTATATTCGATTTCATGTATTTCTTCTTCTTTGTTCATGTTTAAATTCGCATGGTATATTAAATTTTTGAATAATTTCTACTTAAGAAGGCTTTCTATTGCCTGGATACTTTAGGCCGATGAGGCATAAACTCAGACTTATCAACAGCATAACAAAAACATGAAATAACTCATTTCATTTTTATAAAAAGTAACATTAGCATAAAATTATATTCCACTGTATAGATATACAATGATATCCCTACTGTTTAATATATAGTTTATTTCCTGTTATTTTATTGTTACAAATAATTCTGCTATGACTAAATGTGTACATAAATGTTTAGTTATCTTGATTTGCTATGTCAGAGTTTTCTGGCCATTATTATTAGGCAATACTTAAGGAGTGGCTAGCACCACAAAGTGTCTGATTTTATTAAATTTACAACAGTTCATGTATGCATATAGGTCCTGAGTATCTAAAATTTTAATAGGTTTTCTAAACTGTCATTTGACCATTATTATATGCATGTCACATATGAAATTTTACTGTTTAATAATATACAAGAGGTTTTGTTTAATAATATACAAGAGGTTTAAATGACTCAAATTTTATTAATTTAATTCGTGTTCAGAGAATATCTTCTTGGAAAAGTAAATTTTAAAACTTTTAAATGTCATAAGTATGTGGAAAATATTAGTGTGTTTACATTTAAATTCTGCAAGAATAAAGGTTTCTGTTTGATCCTAAATGACATAAGACATGAGGAATCACTGAAGTCATTGCCTGAATCCCAAATTCACAAAATAACACTGTATCAATCAAAACAAAATTCTTGGTTTGTTATTGACTGTTCACAGCTCCGTAAAGGATTAGATTAGTGATCAAAGATCGCATATTTTGATGCTGACACCAAAAGACAAATATTAGAAAAATTTACACTCAAGAAGGTAATATCCTTCAGATAACAGACTGACATTCTGAAACATGATAATGGCGTATGACAATTTGAAGTGTGGGGTCTTGACTGTGTTAAATACAGGGTTCAGGGAGTTGTAAGTCGTTTATGCTAACTGTCTTGTCAAGATGACATATCTTGTCAAAGAAAGGTTGGAAAACAGAAACCTGTGGTAAATGAAGACAGTCTTGATATTTTATCAATATTTCCAACCCACTGAGTTGATGTTTTGGGTCTTTATGTACTACTAATAAAAGGAACTCAGAATATAAATTGCATTTATCCTGAATATCTAGGCACTGTAGAGTTAACTTTTTTAATTAGAGTGTAAATATTTTTTGTTGACTTCAGAAAATGTTTCACAGAACCTTAAATTTGGATTACAAAACCAAAGTTTGAAAGTGACTTTATTTGTTTCAATTTTGCAAAGTCATATGTAATTGTAACCATGAACTTGAATACATTTCTGACTTTTTAGTTTAATTTTCATTTGTAAATTAGTGAAATATAGAACTCTTTAGAATATTTGCTCTAGGAGACCAAGCTCTCCCTCTCATTCAAGGAGAATAAGGCAACTACCTAAATACACAGCTAATTTTGATAGCTTCTTCACAAAGCAATTTTGATCCAATGAATGAACTTTCTACTTTTTTCAGAATATGTAAACATTTAGAGTTTTAACCATAAACTCATAAAATTATTCATTGTAAATCCATTATTAAAACTTATAGAGAATAAAAAATATCTGGTTGCATGAACTTATAAGTACATGCAAGAGATACTGATTTCTTGAGATACCCATCATACGCCACATAAAGTAAAATATTTCTTTAATAGCATCATATGTATTATATCAAACACATTTACTCTAGTCATATTACCTATAAGCTCACTTGTATATTCATATTATATTTACCCTGGTGAATTTTATTATTGATTGTCCTTTAATTAATATATGTACCATGGGACAGTTTGCATAAAAACTCATTAAGTTAATCATTTGTTCTTCAGATAATCCTAAAGTAAGAAGAAACTAAATTTCACTGATGCATAAAATGTAGCTGTTAATTCAAATATTAAACTAATGATTGTATCTTAATTTATTACCTTACAGAACATGGTAGAGAAATGAATGTGGGATAAACACATAAGAATTAATTATCATTCTCTTATTTCACCTAGAAATTTATTGTGAAGTACACAAATTTTATAATATAATTAGTAAAGTTTAGCAGCCAAAAATGGCAAGATTTCTAAGTGCTAACATTTTCTATTTCATTTTCAGGGGGCTCACAGACATATACATATATCACATACTCAAGCATTCATGTAGGTGTTTAAAGCAAAATTTTCCTCTATTCTGCAAACAAGCAAAATGGAATAAAGGTAGACAGTTCTCTTCTTAGCTTACAAGTGGCTGAGAAAACCATTCACTTGTGCATGCATGTGCTCACATGTGCATGCACACAGAGTGGAAGAATAATATAGAGTGACATTTTTGAAGGGAATGAGAAAGAATCATAGAATCCAACTGAATTAATAAGTGCAAGTTCAGTTTAAATGTTCAAGAAAGTATTTGGCAACTGGATACAGTAATGTGTCACTGAACAACAGGCATATATTCTGAGAAATGTGCAAAATTACACAGTGTACTTACACAAACCTAGACAGTATAGCCTACTTCTTCTAGACTAAAAATCTGTATAGCATGTTACTGTACCAAATACTGTAAGTATCTGTAACTCAATGATATTGCTATATCTAAGCATATTTAAGCATAGAAAAGATACAATAAAACTACGGTATAATCTCATAGGATCATTGTCCTATATGTGGTCTGTCAGATTGAAATATCTTGGTTACCAACCCATGCTACATATAAGTTTCAATTTTATACAAACACTGATGCCAAGATATCACACCAGAGGTTGTGATTTATTGATTCTAATATCTTTATGAGACATTTTCTAGAAAAGGAGTGAATATACATGCAGAGTTGAGAACTACTCTTTTTGGCCATTCTCTAGATATACAATTATTGGAAGATTGAATAGTAGAAGACATGTTAAAAGAAGAATCAATATTAATATTCCCTAGGCCACCAAATAGAAGTGTAGCATCCATTCTTTTTGGGCCTTAGCTTCTTCATGGATAAAATAAATACTATGAACTAAATTATGTTTAAATTAAATTATGTAAAAATCCAGATATAAAATCTCCGACTACATAATCACTTACATATTCAAACATTTACAAAGTTTGAAAGGATCCCAGAGATAAAAAAATTGGAGATAACATCAATTTAATATCAGTTATTTATACAGCTTTTAATAGAAACAGTTTGCTATGAAAGTTAGCTAAAATTCAGCATATCATATTTTTACAGGAGAGAATTATGATAAAATATAAAAATTGTGTTTGGCATCACAAAACTTGCTTAAATTTCAGCTCTACCATGTGCATTTTATATAGCCTTCTACATCTGACCTTGTTAATTTTGTTTCCTCATCTTTAAAATACACATGACATATATATAAATACCACATGTATTTTACATGACATAATTCAGAAAGAGATTATGAAAATGGAATGATATTAGATGTTTAAATTCTTTTATAAAATTATTAGAGGTAAAATTTCTTAACATTAAAAAATTTAAAGACATGATAAAATTTAAAACTCTGATGAGTAAAAAACAGCAATGTTTAGATTGCTAGGAAAGTAATTTGGAAATAATTTTTAGCGAATTGTAGCTTGAGCTTTCAGTGAAAGGTTACTTCAGTAATCCTAGACAAATTTTTAAGATCATACAAAATATACCTCATCCATGATTTAGTCCTTTTGTTTGCTTTCATTGTCTAATTATATTTATTTTATTTCAGGTAGACATAAGAAATTGCCTTTGCAGGATCAATACATCTCAGAATATAGCAGAAATAAGACCCTCAAATAACCACAAATACATTTTCTTGAAGATTGTGGAGTATGAAAAGAAGATATTTTTTTAGATGTATGAGGATGTTCTTAAGACTTTTTAATCCAACCAGAACACAACTGTAAAACAATAAAAATGTGAGCTATGATGATAAATATAATTTCATTCATTTACTTACGTTTTTAACAATTATTTACTGAGTATCTACAATGTATTAGGCACTGAAAAAACAAACAAGGCATCTGTTTTCATAGAGTTTTCATAGTATAGGAGGAGAGAGACATTAATCATAAATCTTTCAGATAAATTTATAGTTTTCAATGTTTCAAGAACTAGACAGTAGCATGTATAAGAATATAAAACAAAGGGCATTTGTGAAAAAGTGATTTTCTGAAAATGAGTTAAAGTAATTATCTGAAAAGCATAGGAGAGAAATCTAGGTAGAAGTATTAGTGCATACAAAAGCCTGTAGCAGTAGAAAATATAAGCACATTCAAGGAATGGAAGCAAAGTAGGGGTAGAATGCTTGTTCAGGAGACCACAAAGAACCATGTAGGCCATACTAAAGATTTTGTCCTTTATTCTAAGAGCAAGAGAAAGTCATTGAAGAAGTTGTGTGTGTGTGTGTGTGTGTGTGTGTGCGTGCGTGCATATGAGTGTATATATGTGTGTCTTAGTCCATTTTCTCTTACTATAAACAAATACCACAAACTGAGTAAATTATAAAGAAAAGAACCTTATTTGGATCATGGTTTTTGAGGATGGGCAGTCCGAGAGCATGATACTGACATCTAGTGACTTATTAAGAGATGAATGCATTATAAATTATTGGTTTATGTCTTTTGGACACATAATATATAAAAATGTAATTTTGTGCCATCAACAACAGAAAGAGATCAAGACAGAAGTGTGCTGGTATAAATACAAATTAGAGTGTCATAACTTTAGGATGTGAAATATTTTAACATAATCTGTATGGTAATCACAAAGAAAATAACTAAAGAATATACACAAAGGAAATTAGGGAATTTAAAAGTTTCTTTATGAAAAAGTTAATTAGATACAAAAAAGACAGTAATGCAAAGAATGAGAGACAAAAAAGCTATGAGGCATGTGGAAAACAAATAGGAAAATGACAGAATTAAGTTCCTCTTATCAATAATTACTTCAACTATAAATAGATTAAATCCCCCCCATCAAAAACCAGAGATTAGAAGAATGGAGTTTTTAAAAAGCATGATCTGACTGTATGCTGTAAACAAGAAGCTCACTTTAGATACAAAGACACAAATAAATTGAAAGTGAAAGGATAAGAAGAATATCCCATGCAAATAGTATCCCATGCAAAAGTGAACAGCAGTGGCTATATTTATATCAGGCAAAAGAGACTTTAAATTGAAAAAGATTATAAGACACAAAGATGCACATTATATATTCATAAAGATTCAATACAACAAAAAGATAAGAAAATTTTAAACATTCAAACCCCTAATAAAAAATCATCTAAATTTATGAAGCAAAAATTGACAACATTGAAGAAAGAAACAGAGAGTCCCTTGTAATAGTTGGAAACTTCTTTACTCCACTCTTAATAATGGTAGAAGAACTAGAGAAAAGATAAGCAAGGAAATAGAAGATTTGAACAACACAATAAACACGCTAGATCTAAAAGACACATATACAGAACACTCTATTCATGGAAAACATACATTTTTCTCAAGTGCACATGAGGAATTTTAAAAGCGAGATTATAAGTTAGGCCAAAAATTAAGTCTCATTGGATTTTAAAATATAGATGTTACACAAAGTTTCATCACCAACTATAATAGACAAACTAGGAAGCCCATAACAAAGGAAGAATTACAAAACTCTAAAATTTGTTAAAATTGAATAACATACTCTCAAACAACCAGCAGATCAAGGAAGAAATTATAAGAAAATTAGAAAATATTTCAATACAAATGAAAATGAAAGCACAAATTATGAAAACTACTACTATGAGAGAAATTTATAGCTATAAATGCTTACATTAAAAGACAAGAAAAATCTCAAGTCAACAACATAACTAGAAGATGTCGGGAAAATCCTCTCAGACAGTGGTCTAGGCAAAGAATTTTTGAAGAAGACCCCCAAAGCAATCACCGCAGCAACAAAAATAAATAAATGGAATCTTATCAAACTAAGAAGCTTCTGATCAGCCAAAGAAGCCATCATTAGAGCGAATAGACAACCTACAGAATGGGAGAAAATATTTGCTCTCTACTCCTTCAATAAAGGCCTGATAACAAGAATCTATCTAGAACTCAAAAGATTTAAAAAGAAAAAATCAAACAACCCCATCAAGAAATGGGCAATGGAAATAAACAGAAATTTTTCCAAAGAAGACAGAATAATGGCCAGCAAACATAAAAAAATGCTCAACATCTCTAATCATTAGAGAAATGCAAATTGAAACCACAATGAGATATCAACTAACCCCAGTGAGATTGGCCCGTGTCAAGAAATCTCAAAGCAATAAATGCTGGCGAGGATTTGGAGAGACAGGGACACTCTTACACTGCTGGTGGGACTGCAAATTAGTGCAACCATTGTGGAAAAGAATCTGGAGATACCTCCAACAGCTAAAAATAGAAATACCATTCCATCCAGCAATAGCATTATTAGGCATTTACCCAAAAGTGTATAAATCATTCTATTATAAAGACATCTGCACCCAAATGTTTTTGGCAGCATGATTCCCTATTGCGAGGACATGGAAACAACCCAAGTGCCCATCAATTCACGCCTGGATAATTAAAATTTGGTATATGTTTACAATGGAATATTATTCAATTCTAAGAAATGACAGTGAGTTAACACCACTTATATTATCCTGGATTGAGCTTGAGCCCATTATCCAAAGTGAGATGACACAAGATCAGAGAGATGGGCTCCATATGTACTTGCCGTCACATTGATACTGACTGATTTTCAATATGGTGCTCAAAGGGGGGCGGTATTCACCAGAGATTTGGGGGATAAGGGGATAGATCCACTTCTGAGAGAGGCGCTGAACAGTGTGGAGGGGAAGGGCATACCTCTAACCTTTGCTAAGTAAAGGCAAAATTATAAATTCTAACCAAAATGTTATAAAGACAAAAACAAAAAAACATTTATCAGGTGTCAGGTAGGTGGGGAGAGGGGATAGGTTTATATATATACATTACAAGTGCATTATGCATTGTCAGGGGCATGGACATGCTTCAAGCTCTGACTCCAGGGGGGAGGGAAGGCAATAGCAATGTATGTAACCTTAACATTTGTACCCCCTTATGCTGCAATAAAAAAATAAAAAAAATTTATTAAAAAAAAGTAGAAAAAATCCAAACTATACACAAAGTTAGCAGACAGAAGGAAATAATAAGGATTATAGCAGAGATAACTGATATAGAAAATAGAAAACAAAATCAATAAAGCCAAAAGTTTGAAAAGATTATAAAAACCCTTTTCTCTTCTTGTTGAAAAGATCAACAAAATTAACAAACCTTTACTTAAATTGCTCAAGAAAAAAAAATAAGACTTAAATGACTAAAACCACAAATAAACATGGGTCATTACTATCAATTTTACAGAAAGAAATAGAATTATAAGAAAGTACTATGAACAACTGTACAACAAAATCGCATAACATATACTAAAAGTACAAGTTCCTAGAAATAAAAAAACATATTAAGACTAAATCAGGAAGAAATAGAAAATGTTTATAGACCAATAAATAGCAAGCAGATTGAGTCAATAATAAAAATTTCCAACACAGAAAAGACTTTGATCTGATAGTTTCACTGGTGAATTCTATGAAACACTTAAAGAACTAAAACAAATCCTTCTCAAACTTTTCAAAACATCAAAGAGGAAGAAACTTTCTAACTTATTCTATGGAGCCAGAATTACCCTGATTCCACAAACAAAGACACAAAAGGAAAACTACAGCCCAATATACCTTATGCATCTCAATGCAAAAATTCTCAACAAATTATTAGCAC
This sequence comes from Mirza zaza, assembly GCA_008750895.1. Taxonomy (NCBI): domain Eukaryota; kingdom Metazoa; phylum Chordata; class Mammalia; order Primates; family Cheirogaleidae; genus Mirza; species Mirza zaza. The sequence continues at coordinate 19,986 of VSMD01048564.1, forward strand.
TCTAAAGTCACCAACATTTAAAAATATTGTATGCAATGACCATTTGGGACTTATTCCTAGAATACAAGATTGGTTCAACATACAAAGATCCATATAATACACCACATTAACCAAAGAAAGAAAGAGAAGGGTTATCTCCATTGATGCAAAATAAGAATTTGGCAATTTGCAATATCATTTCATGATAAAAATTTTCCACTAGAAAAAAAATTCAATGTAATAAAAACCATATACTAAAAACCACTGCAAACATATGCAATGGTGAAAGATTGAAACTTTTCTTTTTAAGGTCTGGAATAAGGAAAGGATGCTTGCTTTTGCCACTTCTACTCAACACAGTATTTGAAGTCCTAGCCAGAGCAATTAGGCAAGATAAAGAAATAAAAGACATATAAATTGGAAGGTAGAAGCAAAATTCTTTCTGTCCTCAGATGGTATAATCTTATAAGTAGAAAACGCTAAACATTACACACACACACACACACACAAACACACCACGTGTTATAAATGCATTCAGCAAAGTAGCAGGATACAAAGTCAACACAAAAAAAATCAGTTACATTTCTATATACTAACAGGTAACAAATTGAAAAGGAAAGGAAATTACAGCATCAATTTCATTTATAATATTATCAAAAAGAATAAAATACTCATGAATTAACTTAGCCAAGAAGGTGAAAGACTTGTATAATGAAAACCACAAAACATTGCTGAAATAAATTAAACGAAACACAAATAAATGAAAATGCTTCCCACATTTATGAATTGGAAGACTTCATATTGTTAAGATGTCAATATCACCCAAAGTGATGTATAGATTCTATGCAATTCCTACCAAAATCCTGAAGACATGTTTTGCAGTAATATAGAAAACCAACCTGAAATTTGTATAGAATCTCAAGGGACTCTGAATAATCAAAATAATTTTGAAAAAGAAAAGCAAATAATTATATTTCCTGATATCGAAACTTGCTATAAAATTACAGAAATCAAAATAGTGTGATACTGGCAAAAGAATAGACATGTAGAGCTACAGTAAAAACTAGAATCCAGAAATAAACCCTTTTATATGGTCAAATAATTTTTGACAAGGGTGCCAAGACCAATTACTGGGTAAAGAAAGTATTTTCAAACAAATGGTCCAGGGAAAACAAAATATCTACATGCAAAAGAATGAAATTTGACCCTTAGCTAACATCATATACAAGAATAAAAAGTGGATTTAAAATTAAATCAAAATGGGTCAAGCACCTAAATGTAAGACCTAAAACTAAAAACTCTTAGAATAAAACATAGAGCAAAAGCTTCAAAACATTGGAATTGGCAATGGTTTCTTAGATACAACATCAAAGGCACAGACAACAAAAGAAAAAAAGACAAATTGGAGTTCAAGAAAACAATTTTAAATGTGCAACAAAACACACTATCAACACAGTGAAAAAGCAACCCACAGAATGGGAGAAAATATTTGCAAAATGACATATCTGATAAGGAATTAATATTCAGTATATATAGAGTATTCCTAAAAGTCAACAGCAAAAAACCAAATAACCTGATTCAAAAATGACCAAAGGATTTGAATAGACATTTCTCCAAAGAAGACATGCAAATGGCTAATAAGCACAAAAAGATGCTCAACATCACTTATCATTAAGGAAGTACAAATCTGAACTACAATGAGTTACTACCTTCCACTTATCAGGATGGCTACTATGAAAAAAGAAAAAAAAAACAGTACATAACAAGTCTAGGTAGTAAAATGGAGCAATGGAATTCCTTGTGTATTGTTTGTGGAAATGTATAATGGTACAATCATTGTAAAAAACAGTATGATAGTTCCTAAAAAAATTAAAAATAGTAATAATATAAGACATATAGTCTTATATAATTTATATAAAACTATAAGTCATATAGTCTATATAAGACATAGCAATTACACTTGTTATATATCAAAAGAATTGAAGCAAAGTCTCAAAGAGATATTTGTACACCCATATTCATAGCAGCATTACTCATGGTAGCTAAAATGTGGAAACAACCTATAAGGAAATTATGACAAATATTGCAACATGGATGAACCTTAAGGACACTATGTTAAGTAAAATGAGCCAGTCATAAAAATACAAGTACTGAATCGTGCCACTTATTTGTGGTAATTAAAAGTGAAAATAATGATAAAGTTAAATGTTTATGTATACTCAATCTGATTTAGAATCAATTCTTGTAGGAAACATGAGGTTCACAAATTGAGAGCTAAATGTATATGCAACATCTGTCTACTTTTAGCCAATAGTAGATTTGAGACTCTCAAAGACTTAGAACTTTATAATTTTATTATATTAATTCGACATTGATTAATTTATTAAAAATATTTCACAGTTGAAGGCATAAATTATACCAATTCAGAAAGCCTAGTCTAATCAACAAAATCCTAAGATTATTTATGATTTGAAGTTATTTTTCTGTAACTACATATATACAAATAAATTAAAATAAGAAAAAAAATGCACTTAATCTAACCTGGAGCGTAATCCCACATCTATAGCTTTTTCCACATGAGATTGCTAAAGTGGGGTCATTTAATTATGTTGTCATCATATTATATTTGTTCTAACATCCCCTAAAATGTCTGATGACTTCCAATATAAATATTGACTCGACCGTGCTTCTATTTGCACCCAAATACAAAATACAGTATTTCAGCCTAATCTAAAACCCATTATATCCTTTCCCTTTAACATCAGTTATAAAAATATTTCACATATTTATGTATAAATCAAATATATATTGAATGATCAATGTGCTTCTCTGTATGAATAATAGTCATATTTAAATGTCCCTTATATTCACATAAATAGAGGATTGCCTCTATGATATTTGAAAAGGTTGCTGAAGCTCACTCATTGAGGTGCTCATCATTAAAGGAGAACCCACGTATAAATCTCCCATAAATGTACAGGAAGAGAGACATATTTTACTCTATTTAGCATTTACGCAGCGTTTTTGAAAAGTGCATTTTTATTAAAGTCTGTGCATAACAATCTTATGAGCTTCTTCTAAAGGTGTTATGCTCACTTAGAGATGGGTAAATTAAGGGCCAGAGAAGCCAGGCATTGCTCAAGGTCATGTGGCAGCCAGGCAGCAGAGGAAGCCCAAATTACTATTCTGAGACCTGACATTTTCCATCACGTTATTTCTCTTCCGTGAGACACACTACCCATTTTTCCCTCAGAGGAAACATTTTTGGGCAGAATCAGAAATACAGCATTTATATGTAAGGTTTGTAATTTACAGATAATTATTTTCAAAAAGCCAAACAATGACAAACTGTCACAGTATAATTTATGAGTCTAAAACCTATCCTTAAGCTCATAGTAACTCTTCTAATAACATATAAAATAGCTTATTATTACTTTTAAGGTCATTTTATACATAAAACATCTGCTTCCTTGGTGGGAAACTCAGAGTAAACAAGACTCCAAGACAAAAACTGATCAGACAATTTACAAAACAGACAAATGAGCAATGTTGGAGAAAAGCCAAGAGAAAATAGAAATATCATTCCAATGTCTAAGAAATAGTTTTCTTAGACATTGGAATGGTATATTTTCCTAGATTTTACCATATTCTAACATGACTGTATGACTTCTTGGTGATCCTAAAGAACTGATACAGCATGAAGATAAATTCTGGTTTCTACAGTGACAAACAAAAATCCTAGAATGCCCATTAGCTTTATTACTTCATGGAAAAAGCATGACCACAGTAATGTTTCTTGTGAATGGAACATATTTATATTGATCTGAACAAATGTCTCTCTCAACTTGTCGCGGTCCTCATATGCCTGCTAAGCCAGACCTTGAAATTACTTTTTGTCTGTCGAAGTATAAATGCATTCTACTTTTGAATTCTAACTTTATTTCTTAGAAAGATTTTTTGGTCTAGTTCTATTTATTATATAAGATATATAATGTGAAACAATTAGTCCTCATGGAATTACTTTTTACTCTTGACATTCTTTGACAGATTTTAATTATTGGGATAATGCTTTTTTTATGATTGATTGTATTCCCCCCACACACACACACGCTTTGAATTTGTTTGGCAATTGCTAACTATTTTCTGTTGTTGTTGAGACAGAATCTCCCTCTTTCACCCAGGCTAGAGTGTAATGGTGTCATCTTAGCTCATTGCAATCTCAAACTCCTGGGCTCAAGCGATCCTCCTGCCTCAGCCTCCCAGGTAGCTGGGACTACAGGCATGTACCACGACACCTGGCTAAGTTTTCTGTTTCTCTTTACTTTTCTTTTCTTTCTTTCTTTCTTTTTTTTTTTTTTTTTGGTAGAGATGGGGTCCCATTCTTGCTCAGACTGGTCTAGAACTCCTGAACCTCAAGTGATCCTCCCATCTCGGCCTCCCAGGGTGCTAATATTACAGGTGTGAGCCATTGTGCCCAGCCCAGCAATTTTAACTCTTTATTCAAATTTCAAATATATACAACTTACAGTACACTTTCAAACAATAATGATATGCCAAGCACATATGTCATTATTGAATTTTGATTCTCTAAAGAAGGATTTCTTATGCTTAGCACTATTGCCATTTGGCTGGATAATTCATTGTTACAGGATAGGCTTTCCTATGAGTTGCCAATTGTTCAGGAGGATTTCTGGCCTCTACTCATTAGATTCCAAGAGCACTATCCTTCTTCTCCCCATTCCTAAGTCATAACAATCAAAAATGTCTCCAGACATTACCAAATGTGTCCCATGGGACAAGGCAAAATCTTCTCCACATTGAGAATCACTGCTCTAAATGATTACTCTAGCCTCTTCTCTTCAACTCTGCTGCTTGTCATGTACTTATCACAGGCTCATATGCTCAAAGGTAATGTTCTCACAAGTATGGGCTTACTGATCATTGGTTTATTTGTACTTAATAAGGCCTTACACAACCTGGCTCTTGGTTATTTCTCTGATATAATATTTCTTTTTTGCTCAATCTGTAGTGGCCTCCCTGGCTACCTTACTTTTGTTCATTGACTACATATGGTAGTCATCTAAGAGCCTTTGGCCTACACTGTCTGGAATGCCATGTCCCAGTTATTCACATAGCTCACTCCCTCATTTGCCTCAAGTCTTTGCTCAAATCTTACCTTTTCAATGGGGCTTATCCTGATCCCCCTATTAAATTATGATACCCCATCAGTATTTCCAAACCCAGGTATATTACTCTATTTTGTCTGTAACCATTTTTTACTTATTATGCTATATAACTTAATTCTAATATGTAATTTCATTATTTTCATATTTATTGCTTGCTAACTGTCTCCCTACAAGAGAGTGTAAGATCCATTAGTTCTGAAATAATTATATATATTGTTCATTGTTTTAGCCTGAGTGCCTACATGAGTGTCAGGCCCAGAGTACATGATCAATGAGTATGTGTTAAATAAATGAATGAGCACAGACTTTGGGTTCTCATTCCCCATCACTAATATTGAGCTAAGCATAAATCAAATGTCAAAAATTCTGTAATAAGTGCCATCCTTGTTTTGCTCTAGTAGACATAACACACACACACACACACACACACACACACATACCTACACACACACACGATTCAGAGAATGACACTGGATGGCTAAATGGTGGCATAAGGTGTTTCATGGTTACAGAAAAACACTAAAAATGAAAACAAGGAAAACACTGGGCCTTCAAAAATAAATTCTACTGATTATAACATAGGGACAGGTACTAGTGATTGTACTCTGTTCTTTGAAAAAGTATATGTAAATAAATATACATATGTCCTATAATACTATTTAGGCCTTGACTTGAGAATACTCTATTTGGATTGCAAACATTCACCCAGCTGCATTCACTGAAAGGCAAACAATTGCCTCAGATACATCTTTACACTCTGATTGCTCATTCTTTGGCAATTCTAGTAGTTAAGTGAACCCAACAGCTAGGGTTCAGCCCTCAGGGAGAAAATATTATACAAGAGAAATCAGTAAGGAGCATGAATACAAAAAATAATCAAGATAATTTTATCTTGTGGTGAATGATTTGAGAAAAATTTTGTGATGAAAAATGAGAAGGCCATGCTGGAACTGCTGACAGAAGGCAAGAAGGAGCTGACCTTCTTGTGTGAGCTGAGGTGATAAAGCACCCTAGAGAGGGACTAGTACTATAGAGGCCTTAAAGCAGCAATGAACATATATTCTCAGAGCTTCTGGAGGAAAATAACTCTGGCTGGAGTATATTTAGCAAAGTGTATTAGAGAGGTAATCCAGGAGCACTTTATGAAAGTATATTTTATTTCCATTGACATGAACGGATATTCCTCTATGAATATCCTAATTGGTGACTCACCTCTCAAATGATAGATCATTTTGGGAGGTAATTACAAAGTATACTATAAAGGCATCTTATTTTTTAGTTTACAAATCCCTTTTACAAATCTTGTTTGATTTAAGGATTTATAACAAAGATGAGTATGTACAAATAATAATCTTTACCCATCTGAAGAAGCCAAAGAGATTAGCAAATTTCTCAGAAATCAAAGCTCACAGGAATTTATATCAAGAACTGTGACTAAGAATAACAAATTACATAATATAAAACCATTTCAAAAATAAAGTATTAAACATAAGAAAAACATAATTATTCTTTAGAAATTATAAAAGTGTAACAGATTAGTACTCATTAGTACTAAATGAAAACTATGAAGAATAATACAATGAGAAAATCTATAAAGGATTAAAACATTTTCCCTATTTACTAAGTAAAATGGGATTGGAAGACGTGTGATGATAGTTTTGCTTCCACTATTTTAAACTTGTTTTAAAATAATACATCTGTTGTATACTTATGTATTTTGAATACAAACTTTATAATCATTCAGTTGTAAGAATCTATATTTATAAAATGGGGCTTTAAAATGAAAAGTAGTCCTCTTAAACCAAAAAAAGATAAGACATGCTAACAGCTACCTTCAAAATATTTTAATATCTATGTAAATGGCTAAACATTTGTTGTAATAGTGTATTTCTGAAAATCCAAAGTATTGACATATGAAACCCAAATAGCTGCAGAATATTTCAATAAAACAAGTATGGTGTTTCATTATTATTGTCAATCTGAGGAGTAAATACATATACTTCAGGTCACTAGCTTGCTCTTTTACTGATATGCGGTTCTCTGCAAAATAATAGGAAGAGATCATTATGGCTTCACCATTTAATTTAGAATTTTAGTAGTGTATGTAGATGTAGAGAAAATAATCTGCATGAAACTTTTTCTTAGCCTTGTGTTTTCTGATTTTTATTTTCATACAAATCTGTGAGAGTATGAACTAGCTATATGGCAATAGTCCAGCCTTTTCTTCTATCCTGATTATTTTCCTCATCATTAGCAGAGGTATTTAGACAAATTATGTGCAGATTCCTTTTTAGTTACCTGATACAATGTTATTCAAAGTAGCTAAATTACAAGTTTTACAAATGTTATTCATCTGGTAACTGAATTTATCGTGCATATTATTTCGTTTATAATAATTTTAGATATATTCATATTTTGAACTTCTAAGGAATTGTGCATAGGACAAAAAGTATATAAATCTTAGCCTTGCTAGTCCTAATGTGGCCCCTCAATGATATTAACTCTATGACCATGAAACCCAACTTTAGTTTTCTTATCTGTTCAACCAAAAAAATGATTACTATATTATCTCATGAGTTGTTATCCATATCAAATTAAATAAGAAATAAAAACTGTTATATTTTCTCAAAGCTACATTATGTATAATGAGAATGTGATCGTAAGAATGATAAAAGAGAATAAAGATGCTCCTACTGGTACTCCTACTACTGGTGTTGGTGCTGCTGTGGGAGGGGTCACGTCGGTGCTATAGGCAGCTATTAATTCAGTAGGTGTTTATTAAAGTTTCTGTTTGCCAGAAAATATACTAAACTTAAGAAATAACATATAGTCTAATGGTTGTATTAATAACTTTGTAGCTTGGTTTATAGGTTATATATTTGGCCTACCTTTATTTAAAATAATATTGCTAACATTTTAGCATAGGGAAATTCTAGTAAAAACTTAATGTTTTACTTTTTTTTTTAATAAAAATCTAGCAACTTCAAACTGTCATCTCTACCAGGAATCTGTAGCTGTAGCTAAATAGTCTGTTCTCTTTGTAAAACTAGGTCAAAAGAATGACAGTATCGTCTATAATGATATCCCCATATCCCTATCCTATTTGTGCATTTATGTTACACACTAGGCTCTGTAAACATTTGTGTAGACCCAATCTCTGCTCTGGAAGTTCTCTAAATCTGATCCAAGAATTGAAGTAGCAGCAATAAAGTTAATATTCGATAAGAAATTCCCTTTGAACCCTGAGATACTTCCTTATATTTGATAAACAAGTTTATATAGCACATTATTTATTTTTATCCAGGTTTTCAGAAATTTTAAACCTAAATATAAATACAATAACCTACTTTTTTGGTATATCAGTTTATCATTTTCTATAATTTTATTGCATACTTTATTAATTGTATTTTCTTAGTCATAAGTCAACAATATTCATTAACTACTTAGATGTACCAATGACTACATGTATGCATTTAATTATAATGTGCCTCTAAATTTTATTTAGAAGAGGTACATAATAAAATATGGTTCATAAATAAAACATTTATCTGTTGATATTTTTAATTGTATGGAATGCTGACACAATTCTTGTTTTCTTTTCTCTCCTAAATTTCAGAAAGCCATTTTTGTAGTCATAATATCTCTAATGTATTCACCTTAGAGAACAAGCTGGAACTAATATGTGTGCCCCTGCTTTGGTTTATGTAGATGATGAGATAGTATCTGAAATGTTCTACTTTCCTTGATGGATTCTGGAGATACAGAGATAAATACTTCAGGATTACTGTTTTCAATATTTTAGCTGGTATCCTAAGTATTTATAAAGTATGACACTGAGAACATTTGATTCACTCCTTTAAATGGAAGAGTATGGAGAAGTGAAGGATGGAGGATGGAGGAGTGGCTCATCTCTAGATGGGCCTCTTGGACTTGTCAAATTCTTCATTGAATACTGGTAGAGAAGGTTAAAACACTTCACCATTACACAACAATATATTTTCTAAATGTGCTTTACAAATTTCCCAAACTGTGCAGAAATAATAATATGTAGGAGTCTTATCTCAAAAGATAACATCTAGGGAGTTTGTTCTGTGCTATAAAACCTAAGCTTGACATTATAGCTTTGCTGATAGTCTCTGTTATTTCTGACTTTGTAGTATGTACGATTTCAAGAGAAGTAAATCAAATGTTCTCAATGTCATACTTTATAAATACTTAGGATACTAGCTAAAATATTGAAAACAGTAATCCTGAAGTATTTATCTCTGTATCTCCAGAATCCAGCATAATTTCCAACTTACTATAGGTACTCTAAAATGTTTGCTAAATATGTTAATGATCTTAACAAATGCATCAGCCATGACAATGTTCTTTACCTTAGAGTATATCCTTATCATGCCCTTAGCATGAAATACTTTGATTCTATTCCTAACTGAGCTTTTGTAGCTCTTTTACTTATTGTTAGCATTTTCTCTTGAATTATAGTTTTTAATTTCACAAATATGTCTGTTATTAGAACATTATGAACTTGAAGGCAAAAAATATTGTTCATTTATGTACCATTGCCATTTAAGAGGCTAGTACACAGAACTCCATTTAGTATTTATAAACTTGCATCCTTTAAGGATTAGGAAGGAGTTATCTATTTATTCTTTTTTTTTTTACTTATTCAAAAATGTTTAATGAGTTGTTATAGTGTGCCAAGTACTAACCTATATGTTTGCTATACATTGGTATATGTTAGGTAGGCAGTGAGGGACCTCTGGCCTTTTTGGGGACAAAGGCAGGCACCCTGAGCAATTGCCACACCTGGAGGAAGAGGGAACACCCTACCAATCTGCCAGTCAGAATTTAGTGCACCAACTGCAAAAGAATGTAGAGAATTCCCTAGCTTGGGGCCAAGCAGCACAGGCATAGTAGGTCTGGAAGATGACCTAGAGCAACCTAAGGCTAATTATCATGGTATTAGCTTAAATCTACATTGTGGTTCATATCCCCTCCAAAATGGGCTTTCAGAGAGGCTCATGGGAGATCCACATGCACAGTAAGGCTTGGGTTAATAATTCACAACCCTCCATCAGAGTGGTTCCATGGTGATGTTTGAACCATGAGGAGGACCTAAGCTAGGCAATGTAAAACAGGACCCCAGACCATAATGAGGGCCCTGCTGTTACAACAGGGGGTCCTTTCGTTGTCTGTGGTGAACATATCTTCTGTCAAGTGCACAACAAGAACCTAGAACAGAAAACTATGACCCAACGGTACACATACAAGAAAAAGATTCTTGTGTTTCTAGAGTCAGCATTCTAGCAAATAAAACAGATAAAAATAGGAAAACATGGTTAATGTTCTATGTCAACTTGACTGTGCTAAAGGATGATCAGATAGAGGGTAAAACATTATTTCCGGTTGTGTCCATCAGGGTTTTCCCAGAAGAAATTAGAATTTGAATGAATAGACTGAGTAAAAAAGGTCTCCTTCACATAAGTGAGTAGGCAACACTGATGTGCTGAGGGCCTGCATAGAAAAAAAAAGGTGGAGGAAGCATGAACTTGCTCTCTCTGCTTGAGACATACATCTTCTCCTACCCTGAGATATTGGTGTTTCTAGTTCTTTGGCCTCCAGACTCAGACTGTGACTTACACCATTGCCCTTCTGGTTCCCTGGCCTTTGAGTTTGGACTGGAATTATGCTACTGGCTTTTCTGGGCCTCCAGCTTGCCTACAGCAGATTGTGGAGACTCTCAGCCTCCATCATCTCCAGACAAATACCTCATGATAAATATCTCTCTCTCTCTCTCTCTCTCTCTCTCTCTCTCTGTCTGTCTCTCTCTCTGTCTCTCTCTCTCATCTCTCTCTCTCAGTTTTGCTTTGCTGGAGAACCCTGACTAATGTACATGGTGACTAATTAAATCATATTGGATGTTGGTGGTGATAAGCACTACAAAAATAGAGCAATATAAGAGGGGAAGAGGATGTTGTTGCACTATTATTTAGAGTAATCAGCATGTTCCCGTTGAGAATGTTGAAAGATTTGAGCTAAGTTTGAAGGGAATGAAGGAGTTGGCCAGGGGATTATTAGAGGAAGGGCATTCCAGGCAAAGGAAACAGTTGTTTAGATTCTCTAAGACCTATGTGCACCTGGTAAAATCAGACAACAGAAAGGAAGCTGGGGGGACTGGTTAAATAAAGTCAGAAGTTTGTGTTCATAGCATATAGGGAATGTAGAAAATTTTAAGGATTTTGAAACTTATTATAAGTGAAATATAGAATCATCGAGTCCTGAGTAATACATGATCTATGGTTTAAAAGTACCATGCTAGTTGTTTCATGTACTATGAGGATGGAGGTAAGAAGAAGGAGAAAAATTCTATGAGGCTATGGTAGTAATTCATGCAAGACAGTATAGTAGCTTGACGAGGATAAAAATTGTAACAAGTGGTTAGATTTCACATAAATTTGGATGGTAGAGTCTACAAGATTTTCTGATCAATTCATTTTGAGGTCAAGGGAATAGCCAAGGATTACTGAAAGGATTTTGCCTGAAAGGATGGAGTTACCATAAATTGAGATAGAAAAAATATGCGTGCAGGTGGATTTTGTTGGAAAATCTAATATTCAGTTTCAGACATGTTGACATTGAGATATCTATTAGATTTTACAGTGAATTTGTTGAGTAGGTATTTGAGTATATGAGTATAGAGATGGGTGAGAAGTCTTTGCTACAGATAAAATCATGTTGTCAATAGCATAGAGATGGTGTTTAAAGACATAAAACACAATGAGATAATCAATATAGCAAGCAGATATATTTAAAAAAGAGTTACAAGAATTGTCCCCTAGGTTCTCAAACTTTAATAAATAGAGAAGAAGTAAAAGAACCAGCAAAAGAGATTAAGACTCATATGGAAGAGAAAACTTAAAAGTTTAATGTCTCACATTTAAAAAATATAGCACCTAAGTGGACACATAGGAAAATAAGTACAGTGGACCTTTGAACAACACTGGTTTGAATTGTGCAAGTCCACTTACATGCAACTTTCTTCCGCTACTGCCACCCCTGAGACTGCAAGACCAACCCCTCTCCTTTTTCAGCCTAATCAACTCCAAGACGACAAAGATGAAGATCTTTATGATGATTCACTTCCACTTAATGTATAGTAAATATATTTTCCCTTCTTTGTGACTTTCTTAACATTTTCTTTTTTCTAGTTTATTATAAGAACATAGTATATAATATACATAACATACAAAATATAAAAATATATATATGGGAGGTTATTAATATTTCTGATAGTTAACAAAGTAAAAATTGAGAACTGACTATTGTATTTAGCAATGCAGATGTCATAGTTACTTGGATGATAGTGACTATCATTAGGTGTGAGATACAAAAGTTGATTTAAGTAGACTGAAGAGAAAATTTTAGAAGAGCAAATTGAGACAGCTGCTGTATAATAGCTGCTGTTCCCAACCTTTTTGGCACCAGGAACTGGTTTCATGGAAACCTTCTATAAAGAAGACCCCAAAAGTAATCACAATAGCAACAAAAATAAGTAAATGGGACCTCATCAAATTAAAAAGCTTCTGCACAGGCAAGGAAATGATCATTACAGCAAATAGACAACCTACAGAATGTGATAGAATATTTGCATGCTATACATCCAATAAAGGGCTGGTGACTAGAATCTATAAAGAACTCAGGCAAATCAGCAAGAAAAAATCAAACAACCCCATTAAAATGTGGCCAAAGAACATGAACAGAAACTTTTCAAAAGAAGACAGATTAATGGCCAGCAAACATAAAAAAAAAATGTTTGACACCTCTAATCATCAGGGGAATGCAAATCAAAACTACCATGAGATATCAATTAACTCAAGTGAGAATGGCTTTTCTCAAAAAGTCCAAAAGCAACAAATGTTGGTATGGACGTGGAGAGATAGAAACACTCATACACTGCTGGTGGGACTGCAAACTAGTGCAACCTCAACAGAAAGTAGTATGGAGATACCTCAAACAACTACAAGTAGAATTACCACTTGATCCAGGAATCCCACCACTGGGTATTTACCCAAAGGAATAAAAGTCATTCTATAAAAAAGACATCTGCACTCAAATGTTTATAGCAGCACAATTCCCAATTGCAAAGATGTGGAAACAACGCAAGTGTTCATCAATACATGAGTGGAGTAATAAAATGTGGTATATGTATACCATAGTGTACTACACAACCATAAAAAAAATGGGAAACTAATATCTCTTGTATTAATATTATCCTGCATGGAGCTGGAGCCTATTCTTCTAAGTGAAGTATCACAAGAAGGGAAAAAACAAACACCACATGTACTCACCATTAAATTGGAACTAATTGATCAAGACTTATTTGTGCATGTGGAAGTAATATTCATGGTGTATCTGGCAGGTGGGAAGGGATTGGAAGGATTGGCAAATTCACACCTAATATGTACAGTGATTGCTGTCTGGGGGATGGGCATGCTTGTAGCTTTGGCTCTGTTAGTACAAAACCAACTAACGTGACCAAAGCATTTGTACTCTCATACTGTTCTGAATTAAAAAAACAAAAACAAAAACAAAAACAAAAAACAGAAAACAAAACAGAATAAAAACAAAAACTCTATTATTCTTTAGAAGAGCCTCTTATCTAGGATATCAAATAATATTTCTATTTCTATTTACAAGGCAGTCATTAGAAGCCACTATAAATAGAGCCAATAGATTTTAACGCAAAATATTCTACACTAATCTTTTTAAATCTATTTTTTTAAGTCTAAATATTTTCTGTTCTTTGAGTACACTGTGTTCTGGAATGAAAGACACATGATGTCATAGCTTTGTGTTTAATTATTAACTAAAACACTATAGGATAGTTTATAATTTCATATTGTGTTTTAGTTTCTTAGGGCTGCTATAACAAATTACCACAGACCTAGTGACTTAAGACAGCAGATATTTATTCTCTCACAGTTCTTGGAGCCAGAAGTCTGACATTGAGACGCCAGCAGAGTCATGCTCCCTCTGAAAGCTCTAGGGGAGAATCCTTCTTTGCCTCTTACAACTTCTGGTGGCTGCTAGAGTTCCTTGGTTTGCGGTAGCATAATTCTAATCCCTGGCTGTTTTCACATGGCCCTCTCCCCTGTGTCCCTTTTTTTTTTTTCTCTCTTATCAGAGTACATTATTGAATGTAGAGCTGAACCTAATGCAGGATGGTCTCACTCAAGACCCTTTACCTAATTATATCTGCCAAACCCCTTGTTCCAAATAAAGTAATATTATGAGGTTCCAGATTTACATATCATTTTGAAGGACACGTTTCTACTCAGTTCGCAACGTTATATCAATATTCTGTGTTGTTTTATTTTAGAATCAATGTTTTATTCATTATAATTAAAACTTTCTAATCTAAAATTACATATATTAAAAGTATAAACGATATACTCAACATTTCCATTTACTCTATTTCTGATTTGCTTATATTTTACAAAGCTATAAAGCATTAAATATCTGTGATTTGTGCAGCTCTTCTTATTGACACACTTTCCCTAACAAGTCCCATCCCTGTGACAATAGTGCTAAAAGCCTTTTCTTGTCAACAGTGGGATCCTTCAAGTTAGCAGCTTTAAAGACCAGGACTTTGAATACATCAATCTTTTCTAAATCTGATATTGGCATTTTTCTCTGTTTGTCTCACTCACTCTGTCACCAAGACCACAATTAGTCATCTAAGTTTAAAATCAATTTCACCCACCCACAGTTAAAATGACTGACAATCTACTATTTTAATGTAAACTTTGTGCCACTCATCAATGAATCTTTGCTAAGATAAGTGAAATTCAAAGGATTTAGAGGAGTAAACCATGACATAGAAAAGGCTGGATACTGATATGATTCCAATCTTAAATAGCAGTGGTAGAAACCTTAGAAATGTTTCTCATAATGTTTTTACTGACAGAATATAAAATTTTTGCACATTTTTAGTATTTCTGTGCTAAAGAATAATAAGCATATATTGGTTACAGATTTTATTTGGCAGTTACACTAGAGTAAAATAAACACTTTATTTTTCTAAAGAAATACAACCCTACTTTTCTAAAATATATATATATAATTTTATTTTTTTATTTCGGCATATGATGGGGATACAGATTTTAAGGTTTCAATAAATGCCCTTCCCCCCTCCCCCTACAAGTCTGAGTCTCCAGCATGACCATTGCCCAGACGGTGCACTTCTCACTCATTATGTATGTATCTACCCATCCCCCCCGTCCCCCTGCCCAATACACTATTATTGTAGTACCTATGTGTCCACTTAGGTGCTGCTCATTTAATACCAGTTTGCTGGTGAGTATACGTGGTGCTTGTTTATCCATTCTTGGGATACTTCACTTAGTAGTATGGGTTCCAGCTCTAACCAGGAAAATATTAGATGTGCTATATCACCGTTGTTTCTTAGAGCTGAATAGTACTCCATGGTATACATATACCGCATTTTATTAATCCATTCTTGGATTGATGGGCACTTGGGCTGTTTCCACAGCCTTGAGATTATGAATTGTGCTGCTATAAACATTCGAGTGCAGGTGTCTTTCTTGTAGAGTGTCACTGGATCTTTTGGGTAGATGCCCAGTAATGGGATTGTTGGGTCAAATGGTAGATTTACTTGTATTGCTTTAAGGTATCTCCAAATTGCTTTCCACAGAGGTTGAACTAGTTTGCACTCCCACCAGCAGTGTAGGAGTGTTCCTCTTTCTCCGCATCCACGCCAGCATTTGTTGTTTGGGGTCTTTTTGATAAAGGCCATTCTCACTGGAGTTAAGTGATATCTCATTGTGGTTTTGATTTGCATTTCTCT
>VSMD01048565.1:0-21061 GCA_008750895.1 Mirza zaza
TCACCATCACAATTAGAGCATGTGGAAGTGAAAGAAACTCTTAATGGCCAAATCAAATAAAAAGTGACAGGTTTCTGAAGATAACATTGAACCCTGCATGGCGTGTTCATGAAACAAAAGGGTCTGATGTCATTTCATCTCTGGCTTATCTGTTTAGATAGATGTGGTGTTTTTCTGCCTTGTCCTCCCTGAGGATCTCCAAGCCACCCCCCACATGAATATCTGACACATCTTGGCCCCCACTTTTCTCAGAGTGGTTCAGGGGCCAGGACAGAGCCAGCAGGGAGATATTCTGTGATGTAAGATGGAATTTAGAATAAAGGTACTCAGTGGTCAGCTAGTTCAATGGTTCTTAACCCTGATGGTACATTAGAATCACATGCAAAACCTAACAGCCTTTGCAATATCCAAGCTCCCTAGAGATTTTTGGGGTAGGGTCAAGGCATAACTAGTTGTTAAAGCTTCTCAGTTGTTTCTAATATGTAACCAGGGTCTAGAACCAGGGATCTAGTCTAATCTTCTTCTCCAATAATGAAGCTAAGTCACGGAGACATTGGGTGTGTTGGCCAGAAATGCATACAGAGAATAGAGCCCAAGTCCCCTGACTCCTAAACTCATCACTTTCCACTATGTACCCTGCCATATTCCCTGTTGAAAACAGTAAGAAACAGAAATTAAAGCTGCATTCTCTACTGTGTTCTGAGAAGGTGATGATTTTGAAAATACATGTTATTTTTAATAAGTAGTAAGGCGGACACTTTGTCATTTACTCACATGTGTAAAGCATGTGACCCTACAGGCTTAACACTTTCTGGCAGACTGATTCTCTTGGTTTCCCTTTTCCATAGTGTGAGAAAGGGAAAGGAAAATAGACTAGTCTAGGAATGTATTGTTCAGTGGAATGCATTTTGGAGTGATTCTATAAATTACAGGAAAGCCTTAATAGCCAATAATTAGGTGTCTTAAAAATGGAGCTATCTTAACTAGCTCATGGTCACACATGATCAGTCTAAAATAGACTTGAGCCAGGATCCTCTGTGACAGCGTGCTTGAGAGAGAATTAGATTAAGAAAATCTTTGTAAATAAGCAAAGTAAAATTCAATCTACAGTCTGTCCTCATAACTATCATTAATTATTTTAAAACAAACAAAATCAAATTATTGGACATTTTTAATCTGATGGCAATAACATGATATACTAGTATCTACTTTCATTATCACCTTATTTTCTTAAAAAAATTTTAAAGGAAAATTGCAGTATGTTTCTATGAAGACCATGTGTGCTCATTTTAAAGAATTCAAGAGTTGTAGAGAAGATAAAAGAAAAAAGCGAAATCATTTTCCAAATGTCACATTGCAAAAATAATGATCTTGAGCATTAGGTGGACATCATTTCATACTCTTTCAGGGATTATGTAGAAATGTGTGTGTGTGTGTGTGTGTGTGTCCATATATACAGATACATCTATACGAGAGAGAAGCTGGCTAGCTGGAAAGATAGACTATAGAAATGGGATCATACTCTAATGGCTTTTTTAATTCAAAAAATATATATTCAGATTAGTTTTGCTTATATACAGAAGCAAAAGAAATCAAAGTAACACTAGAGGGATTTTGACCCTCATATAAATGTTCTTTACTAACCAGCATACTGTTTGTTTAAAGATGCCTTATCAAAAGAAATTATAAAAGACATTGGAATCTCATATTTTTTATTAATTAATGGTTCAATTTTACATAGTATCTGTCAACTCCCTGCGTTGAAAGATGTTAATGCTTCCTTCATTTCTCTATCCCTCACCTCCTAATTTTTGTAGTTCATTCTCATTCATTTATCAGTCAGTGTTTATTTAGGGAGTGCTTTGTACAAGGCACATTCAAGGTGCCGGGCCCTAGAGCTATAAGCTATGGATGAAACAGACAAAATCCTCACCCACCATGGGACTTGCACTTTAATAGAGAGAAAAAGTAAATTACTATTTGACATTGTGCTGACTCTGTTCTCTAACCATAAGCCTCATAATCATTCAGTATTGTTTCTATATTTGATTCTTTCTATGCATATACATAAGTAGAAGTCTGGCAGACTAGAGAGATAGCCAAACTCACTTTTATGAAAATGGGATGATACTATAAATTCACTTCCGTCATGAGAGTCAGCCCATCCTCCACCTACCTCCTTAGCTTGGCTCCTCCCCAGCATCCTTCTCCACTTTTCCCTTATTAGAAGAAGTGGTGCTGTCCTTACCTGATTCACAGGGTGAGTTTCCCCAGCATGCTCACTCCCACCTTGCTTTTGCAGAGGAGGAGGGGTCAGAGTGGCAGGTACAGGCTGAGCCTTTCTCCACTGCTTCTCTGCAGAATTTCCTGGACTGCTGGTTTTGGAAGTGTGTGGCATTAGGTTATGCTCCTTTCCTTGTTTGGTGGCGCTAGATAAAATTTTTATGGGTTTCACTATTTTAATGCTATGGTTATGCATTTCATTAGGTATTGTTAAGTTAGAGAAATATTATAATCAGTCTCTCTTATCTTTACCCAAAGTCTAACTCTTTAAAGGACTGTAATGAACACAAATCCCTGGTGTAAAATCAAGACATAATGTGTTTCCTAGAGTAGGAGAGGACAAATATGTTAACTAAATTTTCTTTGCATGCTTCATGTGGGATTGATTCTTAAAGACTAATTTTTGCTCAGTCTTTTCTAAGCTTCCCCAGGTCTGGCTTGTTCTTCTGAAGAGCTTCAAAGCAGAAGGGGTAATCTTTGTCCATTAGCTAGGTCAGCGGTTCACAGGCCTCTTTGTTGTGATACACACCACATTTGTGAGGGTGTCACAACTACTTGTTATTAGAAATAAAGAGCCAAAAGTCACAAATGTTTTTCTAATGTGAGATGTTGCCCAAGGGAGAGGGCGTGGAATGAGAAGAGCTAGACTAGGCGGCCTCCCAGGTCCCTTTCAAACTTGAGTTTCTACGGTAGTTTGGGACTTCTAGATGTTTCTAATGAGAAAGACAAGGAAAAGTATCTAAATAAATTAGAAGACTACATAGCTCTTTCTGAAGAGCTGTGATTTTTTAAAGGCTACATTTAATAAAGCAAAGAAGATAAGGAGACATAAACGTGAGACATCCAAGGCTGGAAGAATCGTAGTCAGATGGTCTGACACTGAGAAAAACTGCAGTCTTGTGAAACATCCTGAGGTCAACATCTACCGCAACGAGAAGTTTTATCTGGGATGACAAGAAGGATGATGGGATCTCAGAGGAAACAGATGGTCACTAAAGATGTTTGAGGATATTTTAATAAAAAGGCTATTTAAAAAGATGTGGGTAGAGTATAGGGAAAGCATTAAGAGATGGTGTAAGTTGGAAACTGATCAGAGTAATTTGGGGGGAGGGGACACGTAACAGAAGCAGTGACTGTCAGTGGTGGACCCCAGCCGAGCCACAGAATTGGGCAGCAAGTGAGCTGACACCCCTGTCTTTCTACTCCACCACCTCCTGGTGCTGCCCCCCCCTTGGCTGAACCCAACCAGAAGCCAGAAGGCAAAGGGATGCATGATCAGTCCATCCAGGACAGCTTCTCGGGGCTCAGAGCAGGGTGGACAAAGGTGGTGTTTCTGGAGGAAGAACTAGAAGATACGCTGCACGAAGGAGAAGGAGGGACAGAAAACTTACTGCTTCAAGGGGCTGAGTTGTTACAGTAGCTGATGTTAAGAAAGCAGACGAATTCAGTAATAACTTCACATTTATCTTTTCTATCAAAGACAATCTAATTGGAAAGAAAATCACATAGGATTGTGATTTTAAAATGGGCAGTCTAAATAGACATTTCTCAAAAGAAGATATACAGATGGCCAGCAGGTATATGAAAAAAAACTGCTCAATATCACTCATGATCAGGAAAATGCAGATCAAAACCACAATGAGGTATCATCTCAGTTAGAATGGCTACTATCAAAGAGACCAAAAAAAAGAGGAAGAAAAGAAAAATGAAAAAAACAAATGCTGGCCAGGATTCAGAGAAAAGGGAACTCTCATACACTGTTGATGGAAATGTAAATTAGTATAGCCATTATAGAAAACAGTATGGAGGTTTCTCTAAAAACTAAAAATAAGACTACCATATGATCTAACAGTCCCACTGCTGGGCATAATATATCCAAAGGAAAGGAAATCAGGATATCGAAGAGATGTCAGCACTCCTATGTTTGTTGCAGCACTATTCACAATAGCCAAGATATGGGATCAACCTAAGTGTTCATCGACAGTTGAATAAAGAACATGTGGTATACATACACATTGGAATATTATTTAGCCATAAAAAATAATAAAATCCTGCCATGTCATTCTCAGCAACAATAGGATTGTTGGCAAAATAGAATCGAAGGTAAATTAAAACCAAAAATGGTCCAAACAGTAAACCAATACCTAACTACTTTAAACCAGTCTGTGGGCCTATATGAATTTAATCTAAGAGTGCTAAAAAATATCCAATTTCCAGAAAGGGTCAAAATAGTATATTATTGAACCTATGATAAAGTTACTGAAATTAAAAGAAATGTTAAAGATCTTGAGTATCTTAATTGCAGGAAGCTATGTGATGGAACCTCTCAAAGTTTATTGGTAAAGAACGTGCTGGAGAAATGTTGGCAGTACATTAAGCGGGACTTACCCTGGCTGGACGATATACATGAGTGTTGATTACAGGGCATGAGGAGAAAGGGGCACAGGATCCTTCTCTTTGACCCACTCCTCCTATTCAAGTTTTTGTGAAGGTCTTGAATAAAGACAGGAGGTGTACATCAAAGTGAAGGTTATGACTGATTTCGAAGTGAAAGTTCTGCAGATGCCTGAGCAGCTCCTTAAGATGCCTCAGGGTATGAAGCCAAGAGAGAGGTGGAAGTTCTGGATAGGTGGGAAAACATTTCCTGAAGCTGGAGGGAAGGTGTGACATGAAGTTTGTCTGATATGCTCTGGCTGGCACCAGAACCAGAATGTTCCTTCTGCCTTGGACTCATACTGCCTCTGATCTTCAACTCCTGAGAATGGCCTTCCATCCCCAGGGTCACCCCGATGTCAGTTCCTCTGCTGCCAACTTTGGTGTGGTGTGAGCTGTCCCCAGGAAGGCAGGGCCCCTGCCAGCCGCCCAGCATGTGTCAGAACCCTCAGTGTGGCCCACAGGGCAAGCTTGATGAAGGGAGCAAATGACAGAATTTAAAAAGATCTCAACTAATGCACTAAATTAAAGGACATGTTATGTAATAAAATTTTCTGGTTTATGGAGCTAATTTGTCTACTCCAGCCAGAACGAAGGCCAAAATTGCTGTGGGGCTGTCACTGCACTTACGGCCACAGGTGGAGTTACAGTGTCCCAGCTGAGGGTCCTCCTGTATCCCGACACAGCAAGAGCACATCACAAGTGTCTGCACATCCAGGTTCGCTCTTTAAGAGAACGAGGACAAACCTCAGCTTCTCCCAGGGGAGGCTGCCCAGCAGGGTGATGAGTCGGGAAGATTGTTGAGATGAGGAACAGTGATAGGAAATGGGGACCCTGGAGAAGAGAATAGCATAAAGGGGTTCACAGCAAGCTGAGGTTGCAGGGAACAGACTTTAAGATCAGTGTAAGGAGGATACATCCTTGACAATCAGAGATGTTTCGAAGTAGAATTAGCAGCTTCTTGGTCTTGGGTCACTCTGGTAAGAATGTGAAGGGTGGGGCTGGATAATGCCGGCAAAGAGGCAGGAATGTTTCCCTGCAAGGCCTGTGCTGCCTTCCAAATCCACTGTGATCCTGTAAACCATCAGGGAGGATGGAAGGTAGCATAGAAAAGGGAGGCAAGAGAACCTCGTGATAGTATTTCCATCTTTCCTTTTCCTGAAAAATGGACTCAGCAGTCTACTCTTAGCAGGGAAGCAAACTGGCCACTAACTAATAATAATCATCCTTTATGTGTCTTTAGCATTTAAATTTCTAAAAGGACATTAACAAAGCAAAGAGTAAATAACTTGCTTTCAGAACTCAGTTCAGAATCTGGCTCCACAAACAATTAATGGTCACCTTGGGCAGTTGCATAAGCCTTAACTTCCTTCTTTGTGAAGCATTTCTGCCACCTAGGTTGGTCGTTGAGAGCTTAGACACGATGCCATATACAATTGTTGGGTACATATATACAAGTAGGTATGTATGTATAAACGGTGGCCACCTCTAAGCCATGTGGCTGTGTGTCAGCACACATAAGTTCACTTAAGCTCCCAGCGACGAGAGTTTTAGGGAAGCGCAAAGCTCAGCATTTGTACTGGGCCTCCTTGCCTGTCTCTCTTAGCTGGAGAAATGCCTGGCAGGGACTTCCTTTGGTTATGGGATTTCGTTTTCTATTTCCTGAGATGTAACCAGCTTTCACTTCTAACTGTGGACACTCCCTTCTACCTTCTTTCAAAAATTGATGCCACCTTGGTTCCTCAGGGCTGCTCTTGTCCTTATACAAGATGACTCCTTCACTTTCAAGGTATCCTCTTCAGCGTTGCTCAGGCTGTCTGAATCCAGATTTTAACATTACGGTAGACAATAAATGGGAGGGGGTAAGGAGGATGTTTGGAGAAGATAACCCAGTCACCTGGAGGAAAGGCTCTTAACTACAAACGGGAAATGAGATACTGTTATTTAGCAAAGCATCAAATAAGCAGTTCATTGCAGCCTGTGTGTTTACTGCTGTGAAAATCGAGGTGGAGGCAGTTGTGTGTGGGTGTTGGTGACCAGGGACTGGAACTGCACAGAGGCTATGGGGGCTCCCGGGGTTTGTCAATTGTTTATGAAGTTCAGGCTGCAGGGTCGGGTGGGTGGAATGTTAATTTCTGCCACTAGCTACCAGCTTTCTCTTAAAGATGGAAAAAGCCCTATTTATAGTGACAGCTCCGTTTTGTGTTTTCTTTGTGTCTGGTAACATCTATTCTTTAATTGTAGTTGATGTGCAGCAAGATGGGTATGGTCATCTGAGTATTTTGGGGCCAAGACTCCCAAACCAGCCATAACACAAAGGTGTCTGTTGGCTCCAGGTAACAGACTCAGAGGGAAGCCAGTCTCTTTAAGGCTGGATTTGGTAAGGATAATGAAAGGCAGGCACAGCTGTGCTTTGGTTTTGCCCACTATTGGGTATCCCGCCTTGATTGCAGCCGTCAGGTTGGGCCACATTGTTCAGATATCTACAGGTAACATTAGCTCAGGCTTAAAGAAAATAATTGAGAACAACTAATGCCATATTGAGTAATGGTAACTATTACATATACAGTTTGCTTTAGTTACATTGATGTTGTTACATTCTGTTCATGATTAATTGTATTGATTTAAATTGTATCATGTCCTATTGTATTGTAGGTTCTAATGCCAAGCCCCTGGGTCTTCCTGTCTTAAAAACTGGTGACCACCTTTAGCTCATGTGGCAAAACACTGATACTTCTGGGACAGTCTGGGTCCTCTCCTGTGTGTGCCACGCAACGTTGCCCCACACTGCCTGTGCCAGGGCGCCTACATTTTTTTTGCTCTGTGACACTCAGAGCTAAGTCTTGGTCTTTTCTTATATTTACGCAGAGAACTGTCTCGCAGTATTGAGTCTTCATTGGTTGATGTCTATGCAAACCGTTGCTTCCTTCTGGCTGTTCGGTGGAACTATCGCTCCCAGTGTCTCTCTAATGAGTGCTGTGTGCAGGGATATGTAAAGAGTTTTCTTACAAGGAAAGCGTTCATGCAATTATGGATGCTGAGAGGCCAGATCAGCAGTTGCCACTGAGTGCCCAGAGACTCGGTCGAACATTATTGTGAGTGCCATATCTATCTTTTAGCTGCCCCTCTCACCTCAGCAAGCTCAGCGTTATTCTCGACAGTGAGCTGGGAGAGGAAAGCCCACTTTGTCCAGAAAAGTTAGTTTCCTTTAGCCTCTGCTCTTGTGTGAAACACAGATGCCAGGATCTTTCCAGGGCAATGGTGTGAAAATTCTCTCCCCATAGTAGAAGTGCAAGGGAAAGAGCTCCCACCATTATGTCTGGATCATCTTATGGCCTCTCCAGAGGTCAAGAGCACCATGACCACCGTTGCTTTCTTGACTTGCTCTTCTCTTA
The DNA here is from genome assembly GCA_008750895.1 of Mirza zaza. NCBI lineage: Eukaryota > Metazoa > Chordata > Mammalia > Primates > Cheirogaleidae > Mirza > Mirza zaza. Next base: position 8,112 of record VSMD01048565.1, read on the forward strand.
GGGTAACATTTGCTGCAGTCTGTGTTAAAGAGGGAGGTCGACCTGTCCTGCAAAGGGGCCCTCGATTTGAAACAGTATAATCAACTATTAAACCTCCAGACTTTCTTTGTTTTCTGATCCTAGGCACCCTCCCCTTTGCCCCTCTTGAGAGATCTGGTGTAGTTGGTTGGCCCTTGCTTTATATGAAAGATATGCTCCCCCCAAAATTGCATTTAAATCCAGTTTTAACTAACTCACTCATGCTTGTTAATCCACTTATAATGCTTACTGCTTAAAGGAAATGATGGAGAGTCCTTTTTTGTTGTCTCAGCATAGTTGGCAAAGCCATATCTTCTGAAGATCGACTAGTACCAAGAAGCTTTAGGTCAAATTTGGTTTATTTATACTAAGGTCTATTCTACAGACCCCCAGTAGTTCTCAGATGACTTGAATATTTGCAAATTTCACTAATTATTTTTAAAGTTTGTGGGTTTTTAAAATAATTTTTTAAATTTTTATGACAATCTTTTCAATGTTTATGATAATTGTATGTGTATACAACCTAGACGACCACCTTGTAACCAAGTACAACCATGAGATTTCAACGCTCATGTTCTCAGTCCTGTTGATAACCTACATATAATCTAAAATAACATCATTTAACTTTAAATGTTCTCAAGGCTTTTCTGGCTATCATTCTGTTGACATCTGTCTTAACCTCACTTTGCATTGTGTTGGACTCTATCACTAGACTCAAAGCAAAACTTTTGCCATGAAAGTGCAGGGTGGAATGACATTCTTACAGACTAAGAGTTTAGTTTCATAGAGTAAATATTAAATCAATTTTCCATCATGAAAATGGCATAGCACCTGAGAGTCACATACTGCGTTAAGTGTCACAGCCTAATGATAAAGGACAGAAAAGGACATATTATGTAATTGGTGCATTTCTGCTAAATGAAGGCATGGCAGCCTGAACAAACAAGTTTTACAGCAATTTGGAAGGATAAAAATGGTGGGAGAACTGAGTCATCACAGGCTCCTGCACATGCACACCTGGCTTACCTTGCTAGCAGGTGTCCTCTTTGGAAATAATTCAACAGCCGAAAGTAGATCAGAAAATACAAAATGACTCTTGTTCTGATAAAACAAAGTTTTTGAAGTTTTTAAGTCGTGTTTTGGGGTATACTTGCATTGGTTCTGTACGAACTAGTACATCTTTTTAAAATAATAATAGCAGAGTCTTTAGTGAGGGGTCCCTCTTTGTTCAGAGTCAAAACATGAAAGTCAACAAAAATGAAACATGTAAGTTAATCCTTGGCCACTGTTCAAAGAACAACTTTAAACACAGTAAATTTAACGTAGTTTATTTGAGCACTGAAGGATTCATGAATCAGGCAGCAGTCAGAATCAGAAGAGGTTCAGAGAGCTCCACCCAGTGGCGTGCAAAGTGAACTTTTATGGGCTGAACATGGAAGTTAGATGAAGTAAATATATTTGATTGGTTGGAGAAGAAAGTCCCTAGTTAGAGGCTAGCTGAAGGTTTCTGATTGGTAAAGTCTTTAGTTGCATTTTACTGCTTACGTTGGGCTTCAGTTTGCTATCGTGAGAACTTAAAGTGCTGGAACTGCCCCAAACTAATCGCCTCCCAGTTAAACATATTTTTTTAACATCACTGTTATTTATGACCTACAAAAAATCATCACTGCCTATGGTTTGGCCTAACATGCATAACATCAGCAATTTAGTGATAGCCAAGTGATATCCTTCGCAAGAATTAATGCTTCTTAATTTGAATTTTACTCATCTGTATCACTGTGTTTATGTGTACCTTCATTTGGTTGTACGTTTATATAAGAACTAAAAGCACAAAAAGTTTATACCTAGCTTTATGTTTATAACATTAAAATAAAAAATTATATAAACAAATACTAGAGCACTGTGAGAATTTGTTCTCGAACAGAGCTCTATACACATTACTCAATTTTGAAAAACATGGATCTGAATATTTCTATCTCTCATGGACCCCAAGCCCTGGCAACAGGTATAAAGACAGGAAAAGTTTTGCAAATATGCTAATATTTTGTATTAAGTCTGAAACTTATGAAATATCAGATTTGTAAGTGAAGTTGATTGTCTTAAGTTCCTCAAAGTGTTTTCAGTTAATTAAGCTAACATCAAGCTACAAAGTGGTTCCTCACCCCCATCCTCCCCAAATTAAGCTTAAGTCACCTGTTTTGGGTCTCAGACCCTTTGTTTGAGCTTCCCAACTCTTCTAAGGAAGTAGCAGTAGACACCTGACCTTAGGCTCTGGCACTAATATAACCTGTGTCAATCAGTAGCTGCCTGTAGCTGCCTGTCGCAAGAAAATGCTCCCTGAACTCAGACTCAGGGAGGAACAAACACCTCTCTCTTTAAGTTCTCTAAAGCAGCTCTCTATAGAGTGTGGTTAAGCACGTGGGCATGGACAACAGACTGGGCTCAGATACCACCTCTGATGCCTGCTATATGACTTTGGGCCAGTTTCTTAATTTCTTAGTCTCAACTACAGCATGGTTCTGATAATAGTAACCCCATAGTGGTGGCATGAGTATCAGACAGGCAAATTGATATGTATAAAACACTTGTGACAGTGCCTGGTGCGGGTAAGTCTGTGAGCACCACTGCTACTACTGTTACTGCTGCTCCTGCCACGGTTGCAGCTGCTACTGCAGGGTGGGGCGGCAGAACTTGGCCCCTCAGCATTAATAATCAGCACTGCTCCCAAACCGTGCCACCTGCACGAAGGGAAGAAATGGGATTGTGGACGACCAGCATTCTGATTTCAGGAACGCTCCTTGCCAGCTGCCTTGTGTGATAAGCACCAGGCTCTGAAAAAACCGGAAAGATTTATTGAGCTATTGATTATGTCGTTGTCAAACCTTCTCAGTCTACTGATAGACTGAAAAGAAGAAGATGATTTCCCCAGGGAAGCCTAGGAAGGTTTAGTCCTTCCTTTCCTTCATTTACTCACCCACCTCATTCTGTCACTCTGCCAACAGTTGGCTGGAATTTAGTGCATTTAGAAGGTAGCAGCTGAGTCCAGAAAGGTGTTTTGGCATTTGGCTGGGAAAGGGCAGGAAACCAGGCTGAGTATTTAGGACTTGTTATTTTTCTGCAAATAATAGGGAGTTGGATTTGGAGGCAAGAAACCCTTCAAGATCCTCGGGCACTCTCTATTCATAGATCACTCCCCAGAGGCAGCATGACTGGTCGAACAGCTCGGACTCTGGAGCTAGCACTGGGTTCAAATCCCAGTTCTGCCACTCACTGGTTGGATGACCTTGGACTAATTATTTAGCAAGTCTGTGGCTCAGGTGCCTTACCTAACAAATATGTGTAAAATAGCAGAACGTACCTCATGGAGTCATTCTGAGACTTAAATGAGCTCCTCTGTGAAAGCACTTAGAAGAGTACCTGACAGTCAGAGCTATGTAGGGTTGACTATTCATCTTTTTGCCCTCTGAGCCCCAGTTTCCACACCTGTGACCAGAAGCAACTAGACTATGTCATTTCACATCCTTTTACAGTCAGGTTTTTGATCAGGGGATCTCAGGCTGGACTCTAAGCTTGATGTGGCAGAGATGTGTAGGGTAGCTTGGAGGAGGTCTGAGCTCTTGGAGGTGGGACGACAGGTCGAGCTGTCTCTGTTTCCATCATTCTCCTGCCTTTCCACCATCCTTCCCCCATCCCCACCTGGACACACTTGCCCAAAGCCACACCCCATCTTACTATTAATAGATCCAGGTAGTGTGGGAAACATATTAATATTTATTCTGTTTCTTCTCACCTCTCTTCATCCCCTTTCCTTTCTTCTGTCCTTGAATTCCACCAGATAAAAGGACAAATCCGCTGAGAGGATGCATGTCGCAAGTGGTCAGATGAGTTACAGCCATAACACCACATAGATAAGAGGCAAGGCTGGCGCCTGGGCAGGTCTGAGAGGGGGCAGGAGGACACTCGCCATATTAAATTGTGCAATTTAGCAAATGGCTGGTGGCAGGCTGAAATGATAGCAAGTTAATCTGTTTTCCATGCACTCAAGACTTCTGCCAAACTAAGGTTCGCTCTGAAGACCCAGGGCTGGAGCTCGCCCAGGGTGCAGGCTGTCTTGGTTGCATTTCCTGGCCCTCTCCACTGGATGTCAGTTAAATTAACTAGAGTCTTGGATGTGTACCTGGATAAACACAAGGGAATTTTTTTTTCTGTGAGACAAAGATACTACTAACTGGCAAGAAGTCCTGAAGTTTTTGAATTTTAATTAGCGATAGTAAAAGTGCTATTCAAAGCTAGCATTTATTGAGAACTTGCTTTGCACTGGGTAGCTTTTTAAGTGCATTACAAGTGTTAGGTAATGCATAGACAAGTGTTTTATCTGCATAGCATCCACATAAAGTGGTACTATCATTATCTCCATTGCAAAGGGGAGTAATAGAGGCACAAGAAAGTTCAGTAAGTTGTCCAAGTTCCCCCAGCTGGCAAGCGGCAGAGCTGGGGTATGAACCTGGGCAATCTGACTTAGAGTCCAAGTGCTAACCACTGTGCCAGCCTGCCTGAGGTGTAGGAAAGACACAGTGTAGGTGTCCTGGGGGCCAAATCCTATCTCTTGAACATCGGTGTTTACATTGGGCCCAGAGGCTTTGCATGCAATGCAGTGTGCATGTGTGATTGTTAATGCAATCATCCATCCCCGGGTTTCTGCTGTGTGCTGGCCACTGAGCTGGGCCTTGTGGGATGGATGGATCAGATGTCAACCACGGTCCTGAAGACCTGGTTGGCACAAAAAGGCTCCAGAAACCATCATACCACACAAGAAAAAAGGGCAGGTGCTAAAGAGACGTATAGGTAAGTTGCTTTAAAAACATAAAGGACAGGAAGACTCTTTGTACCTGTGTTATGGAGGAAGGCTTCTTGGAGGGGGTGGCTTTTGCCCTGGGACTTGAAGTAGGAATAAAAAGCTTGGAAATGCAGCGGACAGGGAGGAAGGACATTCTAAGCTGAGAGAAATAGAGCAAAAGTAGACAGACAAGAGAGGCTCGGTCCAGAGTTCAGTGCAAATGATCCAATTTGGCCGCCTACGGGTGTGAGACGCAGACATGGGCTGGGAGACCAGAAAGACTGTCACGGGTGGGCCAGACGAGGGCGGGGGAGGTGTTCGTCCGAATCAGAATGGACGCCAAAGGCAGCTTAGCCAGACACTTCCATTATAGATGAAGGGAGGAAGACGGCAAATAAGTGACTTGTTGCTCAATGCAACAGTGAGTCTGTGGTGGAACTAATTCTTAAACCCAGGGCTGGCCCCACATTTTCTTTGTGCTGCCTACCCGGGGCAAACCGTGGGTGACAAGGGTCTCACAATGCCAAAAGTACGTTGCGTTTTTATACCCTATTCTCTTTGCGGGTCTCCAGAGCTATGTGTTTGAAGCTGGTATTAGTCACACCCTGACCCTGTCCACAGGCCAGAACAAGCCCCCACTTTACAGCTGGAGATGTGGGAAACAGGGCTTGCTGCAGACATGGTGAGGAAGCCAGGCCTCTGGTCCACGGTCTCCTGAATCCTGGAACTGCTGGCTTAATTACACTTCTTTAATAACCAGTCATTATTGCTGCATGATTTACGAAGCCTGATATAATATGTTTCCTGCTGGCTTCAGCTAACTCTCCTTCCCCACTCCCAGTACTTTAATAAATCTATTTTAATAAAACGTTTCTTTCCTGCCCACTCATTTTTTTTTCTTTTTCATCCTTCAGACCTCCACAATTAACATGTTAACTTAATTCATATAACCTGAAGGTTCAAGAACACTTTTTAAACACACGAAAAACCTCCACAAGTAACTTCAGCTATAAAGCAAAGGTTTCCCTCAGCCTTCGTTATTTGCTTCTGGAAAATGCTATAAATGACCTCAGACAGTCTTTAGATCTGAACCTCTACAACTAAGAAATTAAGCAGTATTCAGAACGCCAATTATTGTTAATTTAAAAGAGATAAAACAAAACAAAACAAAACAATATAGCACTCCTGGGTCCTGGTGGTTTTTCTTAGCCAGAAAGAGCTGCCGGCAGCAGCGTCGCGGCTTTTACGGGCAACAGCGCCCTCGCGTGGTGATAGTGTGCATTGCGCCCCGGAGCCATTGCAAATAGGCAGAAAGGAACGCAGGACACCTGTTCGTCCCCAGGTAACGTCTGCTTTAAGTCAACAGGCTGTTTCTGCCAAAAAGATGAATGTAGTTAGATATTTTTCTGTATTGAGATTCTGTCTTAAAACTCAAAGAGGATCTCTTTTTCCCTCTGAAGCCAGAAAATGGAGAGCAAGCAGCATGGATTTGTTGGAATAATTTATTTCCATGGTTGAGGGTGAGTGGAAGGATGTGATTGGAGAGAGGAGCGAGCTGGCAGAGGGAGGGGAGATCAGTGCAGAGATGAGGTGCGGCACCATGGGCGGGAGGCAGGGAGTAGAGCAGAGGGAGGGTAAGATTTACCTGGTCATCAAAACTAGGGGAAATGGAATTGTGTTTTTAACTAAATCAAGGACTGCATTAAAGTGTCTTGCACCCAGAGCAGAGAGGTCAAGTGGTGGTGTCAAAGTTCAGGATACCACTCCTTACCATCGCACTGGGGACTGGGTTTCAACATATGAATTTGGGCGGGACATAAACATGCAGTCCATAATAGTTACCGTTAATTTCTCCCCAAAAAGACTGAAAGTTCTTTGGGAGCAGAAACTCCCCTTCTCTTAGGTGTCTAAATTCATCTCTCCCTAATCTAGTACTCCTAATATGATATTTTTCATATACTATATGGTACTATAGAGAACTTTGTGTATGTCTTTCTCCCCTATAAGATGTCAGCTCTTAGAATTTTATCCTACTGCTTCCCAAGGTCCCTGCACCCATTACCAGGTCCCCAAAGGACGTGTGCAGGGATGCCTCTCTGGCAAACCTGTCTGCTTCTCCCAGTGACCATCCAGCTGGGCCACCTTTTCTCCTTTGGTGCTAGTGGTAATCCGGGATATCGTTCTGCCTGCTTTCCCTTAAGACTTCCCTGGTCTTGGCCCTTGGGATATTCTCATTTTGAGTTTGGGGTGAGAAAGCATAGGGGACATTGGTTGTTTGTCTTCTCTACCCAGTTGCGAATATCTTGCTTGCCTTAGTCAATTCCAAACTAATGAGTATTTCTGGGGGCAGAGACCACTCCTAACGATAGAAGCTGGAAATACTATATATGGTCTTGCCCAGCTCTGGGCACAGCCAGGACATAGGGTGTAAGCCAGGTCCTGCCAATCAGATGTGCTCCTGCCACACATTGGCTCAGGGGCCAGAGATATAAGAGACAGGGGTCTTTTATCCCCTGGCTAGAACAATTTCCTCCTCAGAACCAGCCCCAGGCCACATGGATGGGCATTTTCCAGTTGCCTTGGGCCAAGTCAGTTTCCAGTCCTTGTGGATGGCAGGCTTTGTTCTAGCATCTAGAAACTGCATGATCTGAGAAAGTGAGGGATGTCATTGAAAGAGAGGGAGGCAGCCTCTGCCTTTGCCTCTCACCTTAGGAATAGAGACGGGCAGCTCCGAGCTGGTTTCCCGGCCACCATGCACACGGGAAAAGAGAGTGGAGGAGAAAAGACATCCAAGAGGAAGGCTAATGGAAGGGAGACCTGCATGTTTGCCTTAACCAGACCTATTGTTAAGTTCTAGTCCTTATCAGAAAGCTCTGTACTTCTCTTAGTGTAATGTCCTCATAATGCATCCCTGAGGGGGGTCCCATTTTGTCCTTGCACCTTGTCCTTACACCTGTCCAGGCAGGTGTAACAGAAGAAGCGTCTTCATCTCACAAAGCTAAAGTGCTTCTGCTTCCAGGAAGCATGGTTGAGTGGGAGCCATGCACCTGGGAAATAAGCGATGTGCTTCCCTTCCCGGGGTTTGGTTTGGGGTTGTTTATTTTAACAAAATGCTGTGAATGCTAGAATGCCTGATTCTAGGAGTAGCCACATGAACCAGAAGGAAATATTCAGCCAAATTCTACGATCATAGCTTAATCCAGCCTCATGGCAGGCAGCAGGCTCTGCGGAAGAAGTGTCGCATGCCGTTGCTGTGAGTGGAGCCCGGGCTGAGAGATCAGTCCCCCTGGCTTCTCCCCCTCTGGGCAGTAGGAGTCACAGGGTGCAGGCGATTGTTTCTTGTGCGTATGTGACTATTTCTTATTCTTTTCCTTAGCTTCGTACCCTCCAAGCGACCACATACAACTAGTGTGACAAGCAGAGGTGCTGCGAAGGCTGAGCTAGGGTCGGATATGATAGGCAGTTTCCTACGATGAAAAGGGTTTCCCACACCCTGCCCGACTGTTGTCAGGGTGGCCTGAAGATGCTGCTCTCTCTTCCTAGAATGCCACCTCACCTTACCTAGCAAATTCCAACGTGGCCAGCTCAAGCCCTACCTCCTGGGGCCAAGTGCTCCTGGCACCCAGGTCTGCTGCACGTCCTTGTCCCTGCCCCCACGGTTCCCAGCAGATACATCTGCTGCAGCACTCGGTGCACTAGAGTATAGCATTGGTTTACTTGTCTGTCTTCCCCTGGCTGTGAAATTTTGGAGTGCAGGGACCACATCTTACCTGGCTTTGTACCCAGCAGTTACCATGGAAGGTAACTCTCCTGTTGAATGAATGGCTAAGACCTTACTGATATCCATTGAGTTCATATGTTTACTTACTTCCTCATTCACTCCTTCCTTCCTTTGAAAAAATGTCTACGGGGCATCTGTGATGTACCAGGTACCTTTTTACAAGCAACTGTTTTTGATGATGTATCTGCAATCTCTGTGTCAGTCCTTGCATTTAGTTAGGACAAAAAGAAAAAGGAAATCCTGAGTTCTAGTTGCTCAAGGCCTGCCTTTAACAAGGGAAATTTTAGAGATCGAAAGTCTGCCTGGTAGCCGGGTGAGTTACTTCTCTCGAATTCAAAGCCCTCTTTTAGTACTTCACAGCTGGACTCAGACTATCCTCCAGGACATAGCATTTCTGATAAGTAACTTTTTGCTGAAGTGGGCATTATAGAAAATATTTCGCCGAAAGAAGGATTCTAATCCTTTTTGAATTGGTTGCCACTATACTTGTAAAGTTTTTTTTTTGTTTGTTTGTTTTTTTTTTTTGAGACACAGTTTCACTTTATTGCCCAGGCTAGAGTGAGTGCCGTGGCGTCAGCCTAGCTCACAGCAACCTCAAACTCCTGGGCTCAAGTAATCCTGCTGCCTCAGCCTCCCAAGTAGCTGGGACTACAGGCATGTGCCACCATGCCCGGCTAATTTTTTCTATATATATTTTAGTTGGCCAATTAATTTCTTTCTGTTTATAGTAGAGATGGGGTCTCGCTCTTGCTCAGGCTGGTCTCGAACTCCTGACCTCGAGCAATCCGCCCACCTCGGCCTCCCAAAGAGCTAGGATTACAGGCTTGAGCCACCGCGCCCGGCCACTTGTAAAGTTTTATATGCTAACTTCTTAGGTATATTTCCTCAAGAGGGATTCCAAGTGTTGTCAGCTCTATTTTGAGAATACTTTTCTGCTGTCATAAACAGAGAAGCCCTTTGGTTATGGTGACGGACCCGTGATGCAACTGCTGTTACCAACCCCAGCCTGCATCTTTCCTGCCCTCCTTAGTAATAAGGCCCATTTCTGGCTAGGCATATTGTTGAGCAGAATGAAAGACTATTTTCCCAGGTTCCCTTGTAGCTGGGTGTGGGCAAGTGAATAGGTCTGGCTGATGATCTGTGTGTTGGTTTCCTACTGCCGCTGCAACAAATTACCACAAATTTAGGGGCTTAAAACTGTACAAATGTATCCTATAGTTCTGGAGGTCTGAAGTCTGAAGTGGGTCTTAGGGGCTACAATCAAAGTATTGGCAGAGCTGAGTTCCTCCCGGAGGCTCCAGGAGAGAACCTGTTTCCTTGCCTTTTCAAGCTTCTAGAGGTCGCCTGCGTTTCTTGTTGTATGGCCCTTTCCTCTGTATTCAAAGCCGGCAGCTCTCTAGCACGTTCATGTTCTCTGTCTCTCTCTCCACCCCCACTCTGTGATCGTGTCTCTGACCTCTGACCCTCCTCCCTCTCTCATGTAAGGACCCCTGTGATTACCTTGGGTCTATCGGGGTCATCTCTCCATTCTGAGATCCTTAACTTAGTCATATCTGCAAAGTCCCTTTTGCCATGGAAAATAATATATTCATAGTTCCAGGGATACACCATGGATATCTCTTTGCTGGGAGCCATTATTCTATCAAAATGTATAAGTAGAGTAATGAAACTTTCAGAAACATACTTAAAAAGAAGCGTCTCAGCTGGGAAGGACATTCTTCTACCTTTCCTCCTTCCTTCCTTCTGGAAGCTAGGATGTGATGGCTGATGCTTTTCAGCCATTTTGAACCATGAGGTGACCTTGAGGGTGGAAGCCAAGCACTAGGATGGTGGAAGAGAAACATTAAGACATGGATTCCCAATGACCGCATGGAGCTACCTTCAGACTTCTTTTACCAAATATACTTCCATCTTGTTTAAGCCACTGTTATTTTGATTTTCAGTTTTCTACAATGTGCAACTGGACCTAATCTTAACCCTTTAAAACTATATACACCATATTCTTAATAAAATGCAAGGCTGGTTCTCTCAACCTACTACCCTGCCTAAGGAAGGGATGGGTAGTCAGCATGGATATGACCATTGCTGAGAAAATGTTTTAGAAAAATGGACAGTGCTTTTATGATGCATTGATCAATCATCAGCCTTTAGTTCTGCCTATAGGCTGAGCCGTACAACCTCAGTATTAATCTGGGCTGTAAACACGAAAGAACTTTGCTCCTAGTCCACCATACTCCGAGGAGAATCGGGGTAGGCAGGAATGGGCTACTGACATATCAAGTTCTGGTTCTAATTAGCTTACAATAGGGCTGCGTGGTGGCCTCCTCTTCTTTGACATGCAGGTATGTGACAACCAGCAATCGCAAAGAGCAAGGTGACTTTCCATACGGAAGATCTGAACTGTCTTACTATTGAGATTTAGAAGTGGCCCTAAAAAAGTAACCAAACCCATCCAAACCAATGTCTGTAAGGAAAACCAGCAGCCTTAGTAGCAACACCAAAATGCAAGTCGTTGATTTTGGCAGCATTCTTTAGTAAATTCACCAGATTTATGGAGACTCTGCGGTGTGGCCCCTGCAGTGAGTCAGGGTGCAGAGCTGCAGAAACGGGGGCCGTCTCCTCAAGGACCCCCATCGCATTCATGGAGATACAGGCCAAGAAATGCATGAAAGAGGCTTTGTTGTTTTGTTTCGTTATTGCCAAGAATCACAAGCTAAATTCTGCAATCACAGACGCCCTCCGTTGCCAGGGTGTCCTCACCCAGCTCTCTGGGTGGATTCATTATGTGGATCCCGTTGTAGCGTCTTTACTAGTTTTAGCGATCTTTAAAATTATTCACTGCCTCAGATCTAATCCATTTTGGAGGGAACCAGCACTTGGGGGCAGGGGTGATGATGAGGAAATGAGGCTGGAAAGAATAAACTTGCGGCGAGCTTTGCGTTTACACCGACCTTTCCTAGTTACAGGGTTTGCCCGTTTGAGAACATTCTCGGCATGTTCCGTGGAAGGAGGATTGCACGTTAGGAAGACACCTGGCTCTGATGACACTGCACCCCACGGTCTTCCAACATGGGGGGATCTGGGGCGTGATGTCATCTGTCTGGTTGCGTGGCTGTGTCTAGCTGGAAGCAGAGTCCACACCACGGTGCCCGGCCTCGGGCCAGCTGCCGTGTCACACAAGGCGCGCCAGGGAGTCTGCTGTAATTTAATGATAGGAGAGGCAGAAAACAAGTTAGAACATGTAATAATAAATCAGAGGAGAACACAGAAGCCCTTGGCTGTCTGCTTGGCTTGGTCACGGGGCAGCGTCATCACATGCTGTCAAGATTTGTCCCTGGAGCAGGAAAAGGGGCGTGCAGACAACAGGCAGGTGCCAGGAGGGCCTGGCAGAGGGGCCCGTTGCTCGGGCCCATTTTTATTGCTCTCTCTTGCGAGACGGGAAGGGACTGCCGGGATCCCAGGGCAAGTCGCAGAGAGTGAGACTCCAGCACGTCCAGGCGACGGAAGGCGTCCAGATTGAGAGCAGCCAGGCTGGGTCCCCGCCAGGGGTGCGACACACAGCTGAGGCCGTGGTTCCAAGGACTCTCCTCTCTCTCTGCATCTTCTCCTTGGGTGACCTCCTCCAGCCTCACTGCCTGAGTGCTGAGGTGCGTTCCCGCACACCAGTGACTCCCAAACAATGTCTCCAGCCCTCTCCCCGCAAATCCACAACCACACGTCCAGCGGCCAGTCGGCCTCCCGACTCGGATGGCTCCTGTAGATCCAGACCGAGCGCGGCCAACACGTGAGCCAGGTTCCTCCCCACCTGCTGCCCCGTCTCAGGCAGTGTAAGCCGCGCCGTGCGTCCAGTGACTTACACCAGAAACCCAGAGTCGCTCCTGACTCCTCTTCTTCTCACACACAAGCCCATCATCCTCCAGCGTGCATCCCAAGCCCGTGTTCTTCTGATCTCACGGCACCGCCCGCGCCCAGCCAGCCAGTGATTTCTCTGACCCACTGGAAACGGCGCTGAGCCTCTGCCCCTGTCCCTGGACAACCCACTCTGCACTCAACACCAAAGCCATCTTTTAAAGACATAAACAAAGACCCTCAACATCACTACTCGAAGCCCTCCAGAGACTCCCTGTTGCTCTTAAAATCTGACAGGTCCCTAGGGGGTGCAGCCCCTGCCCTCCTGGCCTCCCCTCTCCTCTGTCCTGTGTGCCACGACAGGGCCTGCTCCTGCCTGGGGGCTCCAGCCCCGGCTGTCCCTCTGCGGAGATAGCTCGTCCTCCAAAGGCTCTCACACCCGCCCCCTTCTCTGCACGCAGCTCC